>JAWPHD010011796.1:0-80625 GCA_037043455.1 Cyrtodaria siliqua
GACCTAAATTTGATTGCCAAGTACAAAGAACCACAAATTCCACCGTGGACTTTGGAAACTCCAACAATTATTTTTGATCTTTGTAATAATAACAAATCCAGTACAGACCCTACTGTCTTTCAAAGAAAATTTAATGAAATTATATCGAAATACAGTGACTTTCAACATATCTACACAGATGGCTCTAAAGATGGAGATAAGGTAGCTGCAGCAGCTGTTCACAAACACAGCATAAAGAGCCGCCTGCCTGACAAGGCCTCGATCTTTTCAGCTGAACTTAAGGCAATTGAACTTGTCTTAAATTATATTCAGGAATCTGATGATGACCATTTTGTAATCTTTTCTGATTCCATTTCATCTCTTCAAGCACTGGGTAATATGAAAAATGATAACCCAGTTGTGCTTCAACTTTTAGAAAAGTACAATTCTCTTATAATTGATAATGTTATTATTTTCTGCTGGCTTCCAAGCCATGTAGGAATACGTGGTAATGATAGAGCTGATAGTGCTGCTAAGGCAGCATTAGATTTACATATAACTAATACCAAATTACCTTATACTGATTTTAAAAGTTGTATTAACACATATATTCGTAACTCTTGGCAAACCGGTTGGGATTTGTCAGTTAACAATAAACTCCATTCAATTAAACCGTTACTCGGAGAATGGCGTTCTTCTAGTAGACCCGTTCGTCGAGAGGAAGTTGTCCTAGCCCGGTGCAGGATAGGGCATACACGTTATACTCATTCATATTTATTACAAGGTGAGCAATTACCAGAATGTATACCCTGCTTTGCACCGTTAACGGTCAAACACATCTTATTGGAATGTGTAGACTTTGATCCTATGCGTCAAAGGTACTACAATGTTAATACTATGAAATAGTTATTTGATACTGTAGATTTTAGTCTTGTTTTAGATTTCCTAAAAGAGATCAGACTATATAAATCATAATAATGTGTTTTATATATATTTACTTGTTTATATACCCGTTGACGGGCATTCGTTGATTTACATACAGTTTATATTACACTTTATCATCCCTTATTTTTTAATAGTGTTATCTTTATATATTTACATTAATTTTTAATTAATACTTCATTTCTTCATTTTTCATCAATTTTTGCGCACAATATGACCTATTTATGTGTCGACGTGCCGTAAAACACCATTCATTCATTCATTACATATACCGTCAAGTTTGTTTCCCGAAACTATACACTACTGTTAAATACGATGCTTTATACTTCGTTTACGCATTGAGTGCATACCATACCAATAATTTTCACAGCATAGATCTATTTCTCTAAAAAACAACTTACTTTACCAGGAAGATTGGCTTTTTGTGTGTTCACCCAAAATGTCATTTGTTACGAGACTACACACTCCTGTGGAATACGATACTATACACTTATCGTTGAAAGTACACATTTATCTGTGTTTGCATGCATTTAGTTTGACCATATAACCTTTGCTATAACTTGTACACACCATTACACCATTATGCATACAATAAAGGTGTTTCAGAATTAGTATCGTTATAACATATGTCTCTCTAAAACAGTCCAACATACAGTGGTCTCAAAACTACTCAGAATTGAGGAACACATTAACAGCTAGATCACAGCATGAAGCCATATTATAACTGACCTGTTCATGCCAGGAGTAATTGATAGCAATAAAAAGGCAATAAATAAGATACCAGTAACTGATCAGCCCCGGCCACTTGCCACATGTGTTGCTGGAAGCCTATACGTATATAAAAACAGTGCTTTATTTTAGAAGTTAATGAAGTAATCCTATTATTTTGGACAGTAATTTTAAACAAAGCTCTTACAAAGACCTGTAGCAACTACAATGACAAGTAAGTACATTTTCTTTTTCTAACCAGATGTAATTATGCTATTAATTGGGGGAAAAAAAGTAATGTAACTAAAAGAAGTGACACATCAAATATGTTTAGTTGCATTTAAAGGTAGGTACACACGGCAATCTTGATTTATTTAAAACGTGACACATCCCGTTAGTGTTTCTGTTTAACTTGCTATTTGTAAATACTTATTTATAATTATATATTTGCAGGAGTTCCAAATGTTTGTACATATTACTAATTGTTGATTATATTGCACCAATAATATATTTAAACCTTGTAAAATAACGAAGAAAAAATCCAAATGTGTATTACTTTTTATTTAATTGTATGCAATAAATCGACGTGGTAACTTTAATCCTTAATAAATACTTCAAGATTGCCTAGTGCCCCTTTAAATACTACATTGATACAGTTGTATGAGAGGATTAAGTAGTGCAATGACCGTGTTTCTTGCAATTTTCATTCATTGTTCTTTACAATGTATTTATTGCGTCTTCTATTCTGCAATTGGTGAGTGAGCGAGCGAATAAATGAGAGAATAGGGATGTATGGGAGGAGGTAGGAAGAGAGGGGGAGTGAATGAGTTGGTGGTTGGTGGGTGATTGCGTGCGTGTGTGTGGAGGGGGGGGGGGGAGGCGGGAGAGTGGGGGGGGGGGGGGGGTGGGGGGTTGGAGTGAGTGAGTCAAGGTTTATGAGATACCCACACTTTTTTAAAAGTTGTTAGAAGAAATGTATCAAATTTAATGTACATGTATTTTCACTTTCTAGATTTTTTACATTTTAGATTTACCGAATGGCTGATTATGAAATTTTCAAACAGATTCCATGTCTATAAAGGAGAAGATGAATTCAACGAAGACAATTTTATTTCATTTGAAGAGTTTATAAACTTTCTAAGAAAGGATGACCAAAATGTAATACTTACAATGTAAAGCGTGCACTTCAGAACTTTAAAGGGGGTATCCAGACATTTAAAGAGAAGGTAGCAGTTCCAGTTAAATCTATATAAGATATTGCTTTCAACAATCTGATTCTTCAAAAGCATGTAAATATATCACAAAATTAGTTGAAAATGAACTGATAACCACCGACACCGGTTTAAATTATAATTTCATCTTCATTTGAGCTTTACAAACTGATAGCCAAAACTAAATTTCTGAACAATGAATTTATTTTAGAAACTGTAAAATTTGATGAAATCTTTATTGAAACACTTGTTATTGAACACAAACCACACTTCAGTGAAAACCAGTGGAAGAAAATATGTTGGTTTGAAAATTATTTTTCCAAATCTGTTGATTATGAGTCTTTTGAAATAGGATTTGAGGAGATAATAAACTTAAAGTTTGCCAGATATCAAAACATTTTGTCTACAAAAGAATGCAAAGAAAAATGGTTTAAAATTTCACAAAAGCAAGTCAGTGAAAAGAGTAAACGGATTGAAACAGCAAATGTGTTTAAAAACATTGAAATTGTAGCGTTAAAGCGACACCTTCCATCGGTGATAGACAGCGAACTTCTGAGCCTTTTCCAAAAGTATTGCAATGAAAAAATCAAACATGTAATAAGTTTTGAGACAAACAAATCCAGAACAAGAAATTCAGTTCAGATCGTTGTTGCTTTAACGTCTGCAGAACTTGATTATGAATTTACAGATTTGTGTGATAGGGCATTGTATTTTGTCAGGCACAAGCACGGTTTGAACATAGAATGTGTTTATTTTTTGCACTGTGATAGTTTAAAACAATTTGTAAGTGATGACTACTATGCTCGGTTCTTACTCGCAGATGAAATTCAGATCAATGGAATACAAGGGATATTGAATGTATGGAATTATGACAAACTCAAAGAAGACGAGGAGTTCACGGGTCCAGTTATCGTTTCAGAAACCTGCAAACATTGCTTTAGTAAAACGCTTGAAAAACCTCTGTCTGCACACAGCTTTGACATCCTGACAAAATGTTATACCGAGACACCTATAGAAACACAAATTCTTCTTGAAATTTTCATAAACAAAAACTGTTTAAAGAAGACAAAAAATGAAGAAGATTTCATCTGTCAAAAAGTTAGTAAACTATATCGTGTGTATGACACCCTTCTTTACATACTGAACAGAAATTTCATAGGGATACATCAACAGGCTAATACAGACGAGCTTTTGATTGAATACAAGAGTGTTAGTTCTGTGTTTGATGTAACGTCGTCTGCAGGTGTGACAACTAGCTTATGTGCTGCTGAAAGCAAACTTCGAAAAAAGGCCAGTGATGACCTGTGTTACTATAACACGTATATAAAGCAACATGCTTTGAGTTACAAAACACATTTAGAGGAGACAAATGAAACCACCAGTCTCAGACAGTGTCATCTAATTCTAATGCTCGACAACCTGGTTCGTCTACGATACACTGCAGATCCAAACCCAGGGGAAAGTCGATCTAAACAGCTTTGTACTCTTCCTATTACTCTTCAAGGGCTACCACTTGATTCAAACATAACAAACGAATGGCATCATCAAGACTGTGATTGCACAACATGCGATGATTCGACACTCCTGTGCATATTTATTAATCTAGTGTATTTTCTATTTGAAAATATTTCCTTTTCTATACTACAAATCACTTTAAATGTATATTGCATTTATATTGTATATGTATATGTTTGCCTTTAGAAACTCTCAATAGACATGTTGTCAGAATTATTATATTTGTATGGAAATGGCCTGTTATTGTACAATTAACTTGCATTTTCACTTTTGTTTATGAATACTGACACAGTATATATAAAATAAATAGTAATTTTTTATTTAGTTTTGGACTCAATCTTTACAAGCCCAATCAGCCAGTATTAAATATGTGAATGTCTAACTCTCATTCTAATGGATACAACTGATAACATATGTGTTATAAATAGACAACTCAGAGATAGTCTGCCACACTCTCATTTTATCTCATTTAATGGCTATCAATTACCCTGGTGATCAACAAACTAGTGATAATATCTAACCTCATGCTGTGCTCATGCAGTGCAGTGGTCAGCAAAAATGAGAAGTTTTAGACCACTGTATGTTGGACTGAAAACATTTTTTTCTCTTTTTAATGTTCTGTTTCTCTTAGACCGTATACATTTTAAAATGTCAGTGTACATTTACATAATCATTGAATCAGAAGCCGTTTATTTTTACAAACTCTAATAATAGCGACAAAGCTTGTTTCCCGAAACTATACATTCCTGTTAAATGCGATACTTTATACTTATGTCTCATTACACCAGTAATAAAATACTAGCAATTAACTACGCAGCATTGATGTATTTCCTTTCTATTTTTTATCTAAAAAATAATACATACATCCTACTTTACTTAGAAGATCAGACGTTTACGTTATCACACAAACTGCCGGCTTTAAGAAACTATACATTTTTGTCGAATACGAAACTATACAATTATCGTTGGATGTGCAGTCATAGTTATTGGTGGAGTATGCATGTATTTAGTTTGACCAGATATTCATTTTAACATTTGCATTATCCTGTACACACCATAACACCATTACACGTACTATATAGGTTCATAAGAACCAGTGCTTTTATAAGATATTTCCATTTTCATGTTTCTCCATGATATTATAACTTTCAAAATGTCAGTGTACTTTTACATAATCATCGAATCAGAATCCGTTTATTTTTACGAACTCTAATAATAGCAGTCTGAACATTGACCGCGCGACAAATACACTCCCAGAAACATTATATATTTATATATATATACAGATGGTTCTAAAGATTCTGTAGCAGCTATTGTTCACAAACACAGTATAAAGAGCCGACTGCCTGACAATGCCCCTATCTTATCAGCTGAACTTACGGCATTTGAACTTGTGTTAAATTATATTCAATAAATCTGAGGATGGCCATTTCCTAATCTTTTATAATTCCCTTTCATCTCTTAAGGCTCTGTGTAATCGGAAAAATGATAACCCAGTTGTACTTCTCTTATAATGGATACAGTTATTATTTCCTGCTGGCTTCCAAGAAATGTAGGAATACGAGGAAATGATAGACCTGATAGTTTCGATTTAATATTGATCTAATATCAAATTACTTTACAATTTTAAAAAATCAAATATAGACAAATATATTCGTAACTCTTGGCAAGTCATATGGGATTTACTTTCGTTTAAACCGTTACTCGGTGAGTGGCTTCATTCTTGTATCGCTACTTGTCGAGTGCAAAGAAAGATAAAAATATCGGACAGGGAAAGCAGCATTCAAGGACGACAGTCAACAACAAAACACAAAAACAAACACGCAAACAGACAAACGAGAAGGCAAAAATATTAAAAAATGAAAAACGACATCACAAACACAAAATGGTTGACAATAGGGCTACCGCCTTGGAACGGTCATTGGCAAAAAAGGCCACTGGGGGTTTAAACAGGTCCTAGGGTGCACCAAACCTCACACTTACCCTACTGTCAACCCATTAAAACAGGACAGTGTAAATAAAGAAATACCCGCCATGATCTAATCTCTAAGCAACAAGGCAGCATCAATAGGCAATATAAGTAAAACACAAATATGCTCGTGTAAATATAATACAAAAAAAAAACAGCCTAGAAAGCCACAATGAAGGTACTCAATGACTTGGCAGAAGCCAGAGCAACAAGAGAGCTGTTTTTATCCCAGTGCAGAAAAGGTCTTACACACTATACTTATTCATACTGATTACAAGGTGAGTAATTATCAGAATGTTTACCTTGTGTACGCTGTTAACGGTCAAACATGTATTGTTAGATTGTATGGACTTGGATTCTATGCGAGAATGACACTAGCAAGTAATAGTATGAAAGAGTCATTTAATATAATTGATTTCCGTCTTATTTTACATTTTTTAAAATAAATCAGGCTGTATTTCATTGTAATATGTTTATATTTGCATTTACTTGTTTACACACCCGTTGACGGGCAGTTGTTGATCAACATATACATACATAATACGTTTACCATATCATGTAAATAGTTTAACAATATATTTTTACATTACTCTTCAATAACTTTTTTATTTGTTTCACTTTTCATCCGTTTTTGCGCACAATATGACTTATTTATTTTTCTACGTGCCGTAAAGCACTCACTCACTCACTCACTCACTCACTCACTCACTCACTCACTCACTCACTCACTCACTCACTCACTCACTCACTCACTCACTCACTCACTCACTCACTCACTCACTCACTCACTCACTCACTCACTCACTCACTCACTCACTCACTCACTCACTCACTCACTCACTCACTCACTCACTCACTCACTCACTCACTCACTCACTCACTCACTCACTCACTCACTCACTCACTCACTCACTCACTCACTCACTCACTCACTCACTCACTCACTCACTCACTCACTCACTCACTCACTCACTCACTCACTCACTCACTCACTCACTCACTCACTCACTCACTCACTCACTCACTCACTCACTCACTCACTCACTCACTCACTCACTCACTCACTCACTCACTCACTCACTCACTCACTCACTCACTCACTCACTCACTCACTCACTCACTCACTCACTCACTCACTCACTCACTCACTCACTCACTCACTCACTCACTCACTCACTCACTCACTCACTCACTCACTCACTCACTCACTCACTCACTCACTCACTCACTCACTCACTCACTCACTCACTCACTCACTCACTCACTCACTCACTCACTTGATCAACATATACATACATAATACGTTTACCATATCATGTAAATAGTTTAACAATATATTTTTACATTACTCTTCAATAACTTTTTTATTTGTTTCACTTTTCATCCGTTTTTGCGCACAATATGACTTATTTATTTGTCTACGTGCCGTAAAGCACTCACTCACTCACTCACTCACTCACTCACTCACTCACTCACTCACTCACTCACTCACTCACTCACTCACTCACTCACTCACTCACTCACTCACTCACTCACTCACTCACTCACTCACTCACTCACTCACTCACTCACTCACTCACTCACTCACTCACTCACTCACTCACTCACTCACTCACTCACTCACTCACTCACTCACTCACTCACTCACTCACTCACTCACTCACTCACTCACTCACTCACTCACTCACTCACTCACTCACTCACTCACTCACTCACTCACTCACTCACTCACTCACTCACTCACTCACTCACTCACTCACTCACTCACTCACTCACTCACTCACTCACTCACTCACTCACTCACTCACTCACTCACTCACTCACTCACTCACACACTCACTCACTCACTCACTCACTCACTCGCTCGCTCGCCCGCCCACCCACCCACCCACCCACCCACTCACTCACCCACCCACCCACGTACCCACCCACCCACCCACCCACCCACCCACCCACCCACCCACCCACCCACCCACCCACTCACTCACTCACTCACTCACTCACTCACTCACTCACTCACTCACGCACGCACGCACGCACGCACGCACTCACTCACTTACTCACTCACTCACCTACTCACTCACTCACTCACTCACGACGCACTCACTCACTCACTCACCCACCCACCCACCCACCCACCCACTCACTCACTCACTCACTCACTCACTCACTCACTCATTAATTCATTCATTTATTCACTCATTAATTCATTCATTTATTCATTCATTCATTCATTCATTCATCTTTCCTTTTCTAAACCTACTAACGATAAAGTAGATAATTATACCTTAAAATATGAATTGAGTTTGGAAGAACGGTTTTGTAGAATATGGTGGCGGTTTGATTTCTTTAAAGCTTTGGTAAATTAAACTTCCTGTTCATTAAGTTTAAATTTCCAAAATATGTAATGACATAACACTCTGCACTATTCGAATAAGTGGTATAAGGTTATTACCACTGTATTGCAATCAGATGTAGATGTACACCCAGGAGGCGTTTGGTCTCACTCTAAACATCTTCTAGTGCTTTATTAGTTTATCAACATCATTCTCTTTGATTGAATATATCAGTTTTTAGACATCTGCCTTTGTTCATTTTTATGTACGATGCACTTTCCATACACTAGACACCATTTGGAATGTATCCATTGAAATTTGTAAAAAAACAATTTTTCGCAAACCTGGCCTAATTAGTCTTAGATGTTTGAATCTAAATCAGTGTGATAGTCCAGACGAAGTTTTATTGTATATTATAGGAAATATACACTATTAGCGTCGACGATATCCTGGACCATATGGAATTGAGAGCATATGGATAGACGTTTCAATGAACGTAAATGCATTATCTTTTGATATGTTTTTTGCAGACCGTCTTTATGCAGGAATGTAGGGATACTTAGACTTTTCCCTTAACGGAATCAGTTCATCAAGTTGTTGTCATTTACCTCAAACGACCTTTCTTGGCATCTACATAATGCCCATATGGAACCTAAATCAATACTATGGGATAACTTATTTTTCAACAACTTATAACATAACTCTGGAAAGTATTCAACCATCTTATATCCGACACATAATATTTTGGCATACTGTTGGAAAATTTTACTCACTATGGCAATAAATGAACTAATTCCATTCTCTTGGCAGCAACTCAAGATGCAAATTAGGGAACGGAAATTACTTCCTTTAAACTATTAATAATTAGTAACGCAACAGCAGGTTACCATTACAAACCTAATAAAAAATATATGTGAAGTGTCAGATTATTATGTACACTATTTCAAACAATATTTGAATACAAACATGTATTCTCAAAAAATAAATAAGAGTTGACACATTTTCATGTAGAGATATTTAAACAGTTAATCACTTATTGTTAAATACATTTACTATCGCTTAAATATACTTGAAATATCTGTTATACATACAACACATTTTAAAACTGAGTTGACCATTTATTATATGCAATAAATGAGTACACACTTAGAGAATTCCGTCACACTGGGAAACAATTCTGGACGACGGACGTTACCGGATTATAGTCAATCGGTTGTAAAAGGCTGTGAAAAAAAACAACAACTGTAAATTGCATACATATTCGATTAGTTTATTCATAATTAAAGTAGCTATCCCACCAACAAAAAACATATGTTACAACAAATCTAAACCGTTTTAAACCTACTGACGACGAGGTTTATATATATATAACTTAAGATGTTTTGAGAATCCAAATTTTATATACGCAATACAAGTTTATGTATTTTCTCAACCATATTCATGTAGTATACACTAAAGCTAGCTAGGATTTTTTGATATTTTTATTGCCCCATTCAACAATTATTTCGACATTTTATGATTTAAACATATTTTATTGCCATATATGTACAAGTACAATGCAATCGGGTCGGGCCACAAGTGCTACCCACATTAGTTACGGCCCTGCCCTACAATGTAGTTTTAACAAATATAATGAATGACAATTGCTATTAACACGTATCAATAAACTGGATTAACTACAACATGATATGTAGTAGAAGATGTTAAGATAATAAAAAAATAGAAAAAAAAAAGAATTAAAGAAAAAGTAGAAGTGGAAGAAAGAATAATACAACACATGTAACATTGCTCGGGATGATTGGACAAATAAAATGTAATGGCAAACTTAAGTAAATCGATGACTATCTCTAATAAAGTTTTGAACAGAATTAAAAATCAAACCATTTTCTTGTGTTGTAAGATCTAATCTTCCAAACAATAATGTATTTGAGCTTAAAGGATGAAACGAACGTGTTGACTGGAAAAGTTCGAGCCTTTCAACATTGAATTGCATACATCCAAAGAAGAAATGATTTGCATCTTCATTACCCTGACCGCAAATGCATTGAGGCGATTCGCGTAAATGATTTTGAAAAAGGTCATTTCTTATCCTAGCATGCATAACAGAAAAAAAACGTACACCAGAAAAGTAAAAACTAGGAACATTTGAATTAGTAAACATTATTCGCATAAGATGACCTTTGAATGTGTTTAAAGAGGCACTACCTATATCTACGCGATTTTTAATGTAAAATATTAAATACTCAATATTACTGCATTTGTATGTATGCAAAGCTATTTTATGAGTATTCTAAGAAGCAACAAGGTTCGTATTCCAGTTCTGTAAATTGTTAATTATGATCAAAACAATATCTTGAATAAAATGCTGCCCAGCCGTTTATTCCTGCCGGAGAACTACGAGTTTTTACGATTTTATCGGACATGCGCAATGCCATTCAGTTGAACGAAAACAAACTACTCGGGCAGTTCCGATAGTAAACGAATCGATCGGAACTCGTCGCCAATCCGACGAGGCAGTTCCGATTGTAAACGAATAAGATCGGAAAATCTCCGTAATCGGCTTGTCTAAAACAATAACGAATACAATTTCAAAAATCCGATCTTTTCTATCCTGTTTTTCCCCAGCAAAACGCATATTACATGGGGTGAAATTATTGCCGTTTACCTTTTTCATAGTCCTCTTTACAATTAAGTAAAGTTTATATCAATTGGTGGACAAAAATATATAGGTAGAGCATCTTTAATGAGCCTGAATTTCTAATATCTAAAGGTAAATCATTCCAGAGTTTCATGGCTGATGGAATAAATGAATTCATAAAAATAGAGGTTCTAACTGAAGTCTGGGAGAAATTTTCTGCGTTCCTGAGGGGATATGGAGTTTCTTCCGCTACGGTTCTTGGCAGTAGATTTGCCAGGTATTCAGGCACTGTTCCGTTTTTCATTTTATATACAACAGAAAGTTTTTGGAACTTACGCCGTTCTGATAACGTTAACCATCCTATTTCATTCATTAAATTAACAATAGATACCGAACGGGTAAGACCGGTCACAATACGTGCAGCTTCATACTGTATTTTTTCAAGTTTATTTTTTTTCATATTCGTTGCAGCCATCCCAAACAATAGCAGCACATTCTAAGATTGGATGGACATACGATAAATAAATTTGATTTAATGCCTTACGACTTAGTGTAAATTTCAAAAGCCTCATAGTTCCAATGATTTTGGAAGCCGAAAGAGAGATATTTTCGATATGCATATGCCATTTGCCATCATGGCTCAAAGTAAGGCCTTAATGTTTATGGTGTTCAACAAACGACAACTGGGTGTTGTCTAAAATAAGATTAGGCCGACGCTGTTCATTTGAAAAAAATAATGCTTCAGTTTTACTGGCGTTTAACTGAACTAACCATGTTTTTGACCAATTTGAAACAATGTTTAAATCATGGTTTAGAATACCCTCCATATCATCAATTCTTGAAGTGGATACTGAAAAAGAACTATCATCGGCAAACAAACGAGCTATGCTTAACATATTTTCGGATATATCATTAACATATATTAAAAACAAAAGGGGTCCGAGCACAGAGCCTTGAGGAACGCCCGCGGTTATGCTTTTGATTTCAGAATACACGTTTCCGACAAATACTTGTTGCCTTCTATTATTAAGATAACTTTCAATCCAAGAAAGTAATTTACCATGTACTCCATTTTGCTTAAGTTTAAATAAAAGCGCTTTATGCCATACCCTATCAAAAGCTCTAGAGATATCTACGAATACAATACACGTATATTGTTTGGCGTCAAAAGCTTGACAATTATTATGATATATATCGACAAGTTGATGAACTGTCGAATGGCCTGTGAGAAAACCAGATTGATTTTTGAAAAATAAGTTATTAATATGTAAATGGTTATAAATAAACTTATACACGACCCGTTCAAAAACTTTCCCTGCGCAACTTAGCACCGAGATCGGTCTATAATTAGTCGAAATATATGTAAGACCTCTTTTGAAAAGTGGCATAACGTTTGCAAATTTCCAAATGTCCGGAAAATAAGATTCGTTCAACGATCTATTATATAAAATACAAAGAGGTTTGCAAATCGTTACAGCTGTTTCTTTCAGTACTTTTTGACTTATTCCATCGTTTCCTGTTGCTTTGTTAACGTCTAATATTTTTAAAATATCCATAATTTCTGATTCGGTAACAGAAATATTGTATAAACAGGCATCTGTTTTTGTTGCAAAATTTGGTAAACTGCGTTCGTTTCATCGATTGAGGCAATTGAAACAAAAAAATCATTTAAACAGTTTGCTTTATCAACATCAGATACAGAATATATTATTTCTCCGTTCGATAATGTAGTTTTTAATGGGGGTATAGTTTCAGAATGTTTGTTTGACTTAATAAGGTGTTTTAAAATTTTCCAATATTGACGAGGATTGTTTGCACTGGATTCGATTAATTTACTTTCTATATTATTGAAAAAACGTTCTTTTGCATATTTTTTTAAATTATTAACTTTATTTCTGAGACGACATTTTATGATAAAAGAAAACACACTATATCATTTAACATATATTTTGAACATATATTTTGGATCTAGCGTTTATGAAAGGTGTTTTTTTCAAGGTACACTTTTTCTGCTATAGATAACTGTTCACAAACACTGAAACAGGATGTTGATAGATTTTGTTTTTAATCATCACATGTGGAAAATTATTAATTTATAGAAAATCATATCTTGATAAAAAATACAAAAGTCATCGTTAACGAGACATTAGCTTGCAAAGACTAATACACTGCAATCATTTTTTAGAATCATAAAATAATATACTGCAATCAATGTAAAACTATAACGTTTAGTATCTTAGAATAATATACTACAATCAATGTAAAATTATAACCTTTAATATCTTAGAATAATATACTGCAATCAATGTAAAACTATAACGTTTAGTATCTTAGAATAATATACTGCAATCAATGTAAAAACTATAACCTTTAATATCTTAGAATAATATATTGCAATCAATGTAAAACTATAACGTTTAGTGTCTTAGAATAATATACTGCAATCATTGTTAAACTATAACCGTTAGTATCTTAGAATAATATACTGCAATCATTTTAAAACTATAACCTTTAGCATCTAAGAATAATACCCTGCAATCAATGTAAAACTATAACGCTTAGTATCTTAGAATAATACCCTGCAATCAGTGTATATATATAACCTTTAGTATCGTAGAATAATATACTGCAATCATTGTAAAACTATAACGTTTATTATCTTAGAATAATATACTGCAATCAATGTAAAACTAAAACCTTTAGTATCTTAGAATAATATACTGCAATCTATGTAAAACTATAACGTTTAGTATCTTAGAATAAGTTCACTGCAATCAAAGTAAAACTAAAACCTTTAGTATCTTAGAATAATATACTGCAATCTATGTAAAACTATAACCTTTAGTATCTTAGAATAATATACTGCAATCTATGTAAAACTATAACCTTTAGTGTCTTAAATTATGTTCACTGCAATAAATGTAAAACTATAACGTTCAATATCTTATAATAGCGAACATGCATCTGAACACATGCATTGATATGGTACACCACACTAAACTGCGATTACAGATAATACTGTTAGATAGAGAGACAGGACGATATTCTCGTATTAACAGTAATAGGTATTGCTTCTGTTGAATCATGTACTGATTTTGAAAGCGTATTTTCTCTTCCTTCGCGATATAGCACCTTCCTTCTTTTTACATTTGATCTTTACCATACTCACCAGATAGTTTATGCTAATGAAAGCTCAGTCAATTTCCAGCTAGATAAGATGTTCTTTAAAATGTATAATTTTCTCCAATAGATAACCGTTTACAAACGCTGGAAAAATAAGTTAAACGATAGAGATATTTTTTATCTAATCATCAAATGTGGAAAAATATTAATTTACAGAAAAGCATATATTGATTCAAAATACAAAAGTCGTCGTTAACGTCACGTTAGCTTGAAATTATAATACCTTTATGACAATGCTTAATCGGCCTGAGTGTATCTTCTCTGCTTGCCGCATTTCCCATTTTAAAAGAACCTTTCGCTAATTGGTTGTCAGATTCGTAACATACCAATACCGTCGGAATATTCAATTAATTTTAGACGGCCTTTCACTACACTTCTTTTGACATGTTCTTAAGTACCGCAGAGACGGGTATTTTTAGAAATTAAGAGTTCTACAGAATATTCAATGAATCGGGTTTCGCATGACGTTTTATGTAGTTTTGTTTTAGAAAATATTACGCCGACTACTTAGAAACTAATTGTCCCGTAAAATGTGAAACATAGAGGATCTTACATGAGTGACTGTGTATTATTGATTTTAATAAACGAGTTGGATAAAATGATAGGATTCGAAGCTGTTGCCGAGTATCCTATCGTTTTATCCAACGAGTTTATTAAAGTCAATAACACACAGTCACGAATGTAAGATTCTGTTTATCACATAACCCACCTACGACGTAATAGTTTCACTTTAATGTTGTCAATTTTCCTTATAGGCCTATACGGCGGCAATTTGTAAGGCAAATCATGACGTCGTTTTGTTGCCTTACAAATAATGCGACACCCTAAACAAAATTTAACGTTACTAACCTTCGTTTTATGAGGTAAGATTTCAAATAATGATAAATAATTAAGGCGTCTGAACGTACAGTATGATATACCATGAAAACAATTAGTATTAAATGTTTTACTGTATACAAACACAGTGATTCGGTCCTCATTTGCATCTATAATACACTAGTGTATTACGAGAAATAAGTCATGACTTTATTGCACGCCCAGAAACCATGTTATGTGATACAGACAGTTATAAAAGTCTAGGAAGTCTTATAACTTGTATTGTTTTAGAAGGATACATAGTTAGACAACCCTTTTATGTTTGTGATGTCATATACTATTTATCATAGTAAATGCTGGTTATTGTTATACCTGTTCTGACTGACTGTGATCATTGACTGCTACTTTTCATGTTCAACCTTTATATGTACTTTTAGTAGTGATAAGTGTTTTTGCTGCAAAATGAGGGAACGAAATAGACGTTATTGTGAGGTTTGGTGCACCCTAAAACCGGTTTAACCCCCCAGTGGCCTACTTTGCCACTGACCGTTCCAAGGAGGTAGCCCTATTGTTAACCCTTTTGTGTTTGTGGTGTCGTTTGTATTTATTATTACTTTAGCCTTCTTCTTTGTCTCTTTCCGTGTTTGTTTCTATGTTTTATGGTTGTCTGTTCTCCTTGAATGCTACTTTCTCTGTCCGATATTTTTTTATATTTCATTATTGAAAGGTGTATACTGTTACACTCATATATAGAATGCTTTATAAGTGTACATGTTTATTGATTCTGGCTTTGAATTCACCAACCAGTCTTGAGATTATTCTTAGACTTAAGCTCAAGTATGCAAATTTAAATCAAAACTATTTCTATAAGTTTACAGAATAAACGTTCATAACAAGCTGCTATGTATAATATGATGCATACTAATAAATAGCAACTTATTACAATTGTTTATCTTTGAAGGTCATGGAAATATTTGTGAACACATTTTCGGTACTTTGAAGTCGAAGAATGGTTTGAAGAATGGTTGGTGAATTCCAGGCCTGTCTATCGTTGTTTCTATTAATAGCACCTATATAAATAGCTGGATTGTTATATTTTTAGGGGAGACTGTTTGATTGATACAGAGTGCTTATATAATATTCTAGTAATTTCTAAATTATTGTTTACATACTGAGATGTGTAGATTGTTACAGAACATTCTTTAATCTAGAATGTTCCAAGTTGGTATATAAAGCTGACATTAGTAACACTTGTAGGGCTTTCAGTATTAATATTCAAACTGAAGTATCTGTTTCATTATTTTAATTGAGGATTTACTAAATATATTATTTGAAAGAATACTTATTGTGCTCATCTAGTGACATTGGATTATTGGATTATTTATTAAGTGAAATTGGAATAAGAGGACACTTGACAACTTTGATTAAAATGACACTTGACAATTCAGATTAAAGGTACGCTTTCTAATATTATTGGACTTTATTCGTATATTGGATTTTAAGAAATACTGGATTAATTTTATATATCTTCTGTAAGCGAATATATTTCTTTGAAGCATTTAAATAAATTGGTGGATTATTTTTTAAAAATAGTTGTTGCTGGTTTTACTTCCTTTCTTGTTACATTTTACCCGTAACAATACAACGTTATAGTATAGTTAAGTTGATGGATACCATTAATAAAACGTGTTTACAAATCTCCTTCTCGTATTTATTTAATCAAAGTTTATCTTAAATATTTTTTATAGCAGTACAATATAGAATTATCTGCTAAGGTATTTTGTTTCAAACCTATTTAAGAAGAATTTCAGTGTCTGAAAATAAAATGTTGAATAAAGCTACACACTTGTTACTATGCAATTCTTTATGTGGCCTGAACAAACAGTATGATTATGCTAACACTACATATAGACATATCAACATTGTCGAAACACACTTCAAGTTAATTGTTAATATTAAAAGTCCCTAATAAAATTGAACGTAACATATGAACATGATTAGTACAGATGACCTCGCATATATAACTAATTTCAGTAATATCATCTGGAAAAAGTCCAGCTATTTGAGAAATGGTACCCAACTGTGAGAACTAGTTTTTCCGTTGTTAATTAGCTTTTTAAGATTATATTTTGATATGGATTGTCATTGAGAAATGAATTTACTATACGTATTTCTGGATGGCTAATGTTTTACCGGTAAGGTATTCATAAATAGCAGTTATTAATGGGATGATACTGATAAAGACTCGTATCGTCAATAGACGCTGTAAGCAAACATGTAACTATCATCGTACAACTCGTCAGCAAGGAAACTCGTCAGCAAGGAAACAATTAGCTACGATAATTAGATACCGCCATGAAGTAGTTGCTAACATGGTTCGACATAAATAATTCATACAATGTACTTTTTACTAGAGTTGCATATTCTTGTTTGTCACTAATGTTATTAATCACGCGGAAATATATAATTGAATACAATATAAACATAATAATTGATTACAGAATGTGCCTAACTAAAATAGTTTAAACAATATAAATCTTTCTCCTCTTTGGTTACACTCTGCGTCATCTATACAAATTCCACATAATAACTCTACATTTCTTAGATATAAGCCATTTGTTCGTCTTAAAATCTTCATTCGGCAACCTCATTCCAGGTTTCTTCCAATAATTTTACCAGGATTTTTAATAACGGCTCAAAAGTGTCTTTCACACCTCTTTGATCACCTATTTTGAGAAAATATCACGTAACGTCTCCATTCAGATATCGTTTAATTCGATCTAGACGCAGAGTGTTTCCTTCTATAAGTAAGTGCAATGCTAAGAGGTGCATTTGTTGCAATTATTTATCTTACAAATCCACCATTAAATCAACTGTTAAAGGGGCAACTGGACTATATAAACCACTAGATGGCGCTGGGGCAAGTTTCTGTATAATTATATTCATGTTTCAAATCAGGGACCTTTTTTTGAAAAAATTGCAATTGTTACAAACAATTTAGAGATGAAATTTGGCAGGCATGTAAACAAAATAGAGTAAAATTAATTCTGATTATAAAAAATAAATTATCATCACCATAAATATGCCTTTGAGAAAAAAATCCAACTGTCAGATTCAAAATTTGAATTTGCCGGGGGAGTGGCTTATTGGCGTATTGGGGGTTATGAACTCTCTGTTGTAAACAGAACCACGTGCTAGTGTTTACATTCCTTGCTGAACAGGCTTGTAGCAGGCAATACACCAGAGAATTAATAATGTGAATTGTGATAACATAAGTGAACTGACCTTGATCGGGAGTTAATCCACATGATTTTATTTGCGTTTTAATGCGTGTTTGTATCCAGAAATATATCAATGTCCCATCCATGAAAATTAAATATTCCTAAGGTAACCTCTTTCTGTTCTTCAGTCATATATGCAATGTATTTTTGTTTTTGCTCCTGACTGTCTGCCATTGTTAAAATTCTGTTCTGAGCACACTATTTCCCTCCTTTTTACACCGCAATTTTAAATCACAATCACAAAATTTCCCTCGTTTTAGGCTGCTAAATGTTAGCAGTCAGTTTCCATTACCTTGGTAATTATTTGTAGACACTATCTTAATTGCGTGCTGACATAAACATTCCACAACAACATAAGGTCACTTCTATTTCCAAATCAGCATAAAGTCACTTGATTGTACTTGATATCAGTGAATGTGTTTATGTATCATTGTATGGGTGTGTGTGTGTGAACAATTAGCCTGGTTTCTCAACTTGGAATAAAATATGGAAAATACAAATGAAAATAGAGCAATTAAAAGAAAACGTGATGAACCGAAAAAAAGATAGAAAGCAGTTTCCTTCTGATTCGAAAGAAGCTCGGCGAGAGAGAAATTCAAAAAGTAAAACTGAAAAAAAATCAGCTAAGAATTACACTAGTCTATTATTACAAGACTGAAGACGAAAAAAATGAACTTTTCAATAATATTGACAAAATTAAGTTGTATCTTGGAGAAGGACAATTTAACAAAACTTCAACCTTTTCACTTTTAAATCAAGTTTGTGACTTTTTCATAACTGCGAATATGCAGTCAGAGGACAATTATAGGCAAGATAACGTATTTGAAGACCAGCATCAAAGCACATATTAGTATTGTCCAACAGAAAATGTTATAGAAGAGGATCTTTTTGTTGGATGCGTATCTTCTGTGCATAAACTGGTGTCGCAGATTCATGCAAGATGCTGCCCCGAAAAACTCCAAGTCACTAACTGCCGGAAATTACAACAGGTTGTTTTGGTGGATATGAAGTGTGGCAGTAAGGATCATGCACTTTCTTGGACATCTTCTCCGCACTTAGAAAATGGCAAATTATTGGCAAATTTAAAAGTATGCCATGGTTTCTTCACAAGTGGAATGCTACCCAGTCAATTTAACAAGTTCTGCGAGTCTTCTGGAATTGGCTGTACTGCAGACGCATATATGAAAGATCTTACTTCATCATACTCGGAGGTGGTTGACAATGCTGCATCGAAATCATATGACCAGGCTTTATTGGACGAGATAGCAATGTCAGATGCCATGATTGAGGAAAACCTGACGGGAATAAACATTTTGACTGATGCACGGCACTGTTGGCGGAAAAATGCAAAATTTAGTGATGTTGTTTGCATTGGAAATGCTTCACACAAAGTTCTAAAAGTCAGCACAGTATCCAAAGAGGATGATATCTGCTCCCAAAGACACGAACTTATAGGAGTGAAAAAGAATATATGAATACTTGGATGAAAAGTCGTGTCCAGTTAATGTCCACACACATGATAATAATAACGTGATTTCGAAATTTGTCAGAACTGAGAGAAATCCAACAGAAAATGCCAATGACACTTGGCACACGACCAAGAGTATAGCTAAGTATGCGAAAAAAATAACAACTGGTACAAAAAAAATAAATGGCATTTCGTGGCACGAGGAACTTTTAGACAAAGCAGCTGCTTTGAAAACCCATCTATTCTTTTCGATGAAGAATTGCAATAATAACTCGATAAGTTTGCAGAAAAACATTTTAAATGTTATTGAACATTACCAAGGCAACCATGAAGACTGTTATAACACTGCTCGCTGCAAAACGGACCAAAATTATGAGTGTTCAAAGATTATCCTAAAAAGTGAAAAATCTATTGAGATCCTTACTAATTACCTAAAATCTATTCCTGTATATAAATACGCAGGAAAATATAAATATTGTTTAGACACTCACTACGTTGAGTCTTTTGATAACGCTTTATTACAGTTTGTTAATAAACGAATTGTGTTTGGTAAAGTGAGCTATTTGATGCGGATTAATCTGGCAGTACTGGATTGGAATGAAAATGTTAACAGGCCAGCAACATCTCAAAAAGAAAGAAATTATAAACGAAATCCCAATCAAACCTACACTGTGGATGTCAAGCAGAGAAAAACAACTGCTTATAAAGAACAGCTATGGATTAATTGGATTGGCCATATCTGTCAATAAATAATTAAATACAGACTATATATAAATCACTTAATATAATCTTGTGCAAAAATTAAAAACAAAACAATTTTCTCTGCAAAAGAAATGAAAAGAATTGGATATAAAAACAATGTGTAAGTGATCATTTTGGTTTGTTTAGATTTTACAATTTTAGTCGTCTGCTTGTGTTCTATTTGTACACTCCTCTTACCACTGAAAGCTTGTAATCTGCAGGATTAAATTACATAGGCACACCTCCAAATAATCGCTAGTATACTAGTGAATGTTGGGGGTTTAATGGTAGAACATTAAATATATGTCTAGCTTCAAATGTTGATTGACGTACTTCTCACGTCATTTATGTTTTGACTTGAAATGCACCACGATTTTGTATAATATGTTGGACAAACAGGTCGTTCCTTAAACGTTCGATTCCGTGAGCATAAATATAATGTAGTCAATCCCAAAAAGTTAAAGAATTACCTGTACCATCACTTTCGTCAGTCAAGTCATAGTTTTAGTAACGTAACTTCACTGTTCAACCTGTTGAATATATAATTTATGATAATGATGCATCCAAAAACTTTAAAATAAAAGCTAGACCTATAGCAGAACTAAAGTGGATGATAAACTTGCAGACACCATTTCCACTGGGCCTTAATGATGAGATTAATCAACAAGACAATATTTTAAATGAGCCTTATATTGACATTTTTTCTATATTTTCTGTTCGAAAGCGTAAATATAGGCCTCATGGTTGTAGACGTAATAGTAACATCAAAGGGAATCACTTATTACTATGTCAGTCATGATTAACATACTTTTTTTAAACAGTCTCTATCCATTTCTTTACTTAAGCTGATTAATTAGGAAGCAGACAAACTTTTCATTCGAACAGATCCTTTGTATAACACTTCTGCCATAGTTCAAAGCTGGCAGCATGTTCTCCGACCCCATATTGACAAGGAGTCTGATCACGTCAGACATTTTCTAAAAATTCTTTATCTTAATAAGGGCATTGATTTTATTGATATACCAAGTATTTTTTCGAGATAATCGTGTTGTTGAATATATTCCTAAATATTTTAAAAAATCCAAAAATCCTATCATTTGTTTTAAGTACAAAACAACAATTAGAAATATGATTTTCAACTACAACAAAATAGTTTCTGACCTCCTTGATATAGTAAATAACATTCCTACGGAATGCGAGTGTAGAACATCTAAATTTTGCTATGCTCCGGCCGGTCATGTCATTACTGGTAATTTTGATATTATAGATAAACGTATTTGGCATTTGTTTTCTAAAGGTCCGAAGTATAGTAGTTTGTCTTCTGTGATTGATTTTAATGCATGTCGTTGTCAGAAATCCCAATCCATTGGTGTCATAGAGAACATGCTGACTCTAACTCCGTTTCTACTTGAAAAAATACTAGTTTTAATATCATAGATACCCGTATTAACGTCTATACGGCTAACCCCTCCCTACTTCCCCCTATACCTAGGTTTTCATTTCGTAATTTAAAATCGGTAACCTAGGAATTTCATAATAAGTTTGTTTTAGTTCATAAAGCAGCTAATAATATAATTATTGTTTGACGCCTCCATTACGTCAGTGTTTTATCTCAGGAACTCGGGAGAACTAATTCGTATACTCCAGTGCAGTCTACTGAAGATAATGTTGTTTCGACGCATATCACGCAGTGGAAGATTTTCAAGGCTGGAGTAAACGTAAAGCAAAACACACATCCAACGATGTACTGGATTCCCAAATTACACAAACAACCATATAAAGAAATATAAAAAGATCGGACAGGGAAAGTAGCATTCGAGGAGGACAATCAACCACAAAACATAGAAACAAACACGCAAACAGACAAACAAGAATGCAAAAGTAATAATAAAAGCAAACGACATCACAAACACAAAAGGTTTGACAATAGGGCTACGGCCTTGGAACGGTCAGTGGCAAAGAGGGCCACTGGGAGTTTAAACCGGTTCTAGGGTTCTGCACCACTACCAATATCTCCAAACTTTTAACATCTTGTCTTACTGTCGTTAAAGATCACGTTAAACAATATTGTGCTAAAGCTTATGAAAACTCTGAGATTAATTCAGTTTGGTCTATAAAAAATTCAGGAGACATTCTTGATAAAAGTTGCAATAAACGTGAAGCTTCATCTATAAGTACTTATGATTTGTCTATATACAACTGTATCACACAACCTTATCAAAGACAAGCTTATTGCTCTCTTTCAAAAAACTTTTGCCTGTAACAATATTAAAGCGTTTTTTACTCACGGCAGTTTGGACAATTACACTAGATGGTGATGTTCCCTGAGCAACTTCTTTTGGGGTCTATGTGTCTCAACTTATTCGTTTTTCTATAGCTTGTACTCGAGTTGAGGATTTTAATATTTGTAATCTTTGTATAACTAAAAAGCTACACCATCAGGGTTACCGTTACCATCAACTTCGTTAAACCTTTGCAAACTTTTATTATCTAACCCTGATCTTCTTTCCAAATATTAAAGTAATTGAAGAACTCGTCTGCGACAAAAACTATCGCAACCTGACTTCTATGGTGATATGATTTACAAACTTCGTAAGCTCCTTGGTCATGATCACTTTCATACTATCTTTGTTAAACTTGCTAAAAGGTTTATCAAAAGAGGTTATGACCCTATAATTTTGCAACGCACTGCATGCTTGGTGGTGGACCCATTTTCAGTTCGCCACTATGCTTTTCTCTTTAATTGCGGGATGACCGGACAGTCGGTGTACCCTATGATGACGTCTACTTTAAGTCCAAAAGTAAGGTGACGTTTGATCTTTGTCTGCAATCTTGTCTTGTCGTGCCCTCAATGTTTTATTGCTTGTGTTTGGGTTTACTGTATTCTGTGAAAGCTGCATTTCCTGTTCGATTTATACTTATATGTATGTTTCTCATTGCCGCATAAAACGTCGTTACACATTAATCATGACTAACAAAAACACAACTAATAAGCAGAATCAAACGAAGAAATAGTGAAGTCAACATGAATCGAAGAAATATGTTTTTATCAGAGATAGTTGTTACATCAAAAACAACGCGGCTTGGGTATCTCATTGGATATGATCTTGCCTATTAACCTATGCCACGCGTTGGTTCGTTCCTTGTCCACTACAAAACCGTTTATCAAAACTCTTATCCAGGTGTTCAGGTCATATAATAATATATATGTGCCGATTAAAAGTTATAGTTTTATCAACGGGTTTTTAAAATACCCGTGATTTAATATGCGTGAATTTAATTATGAGTTGATAATTTTAATTTTACGCTCCAGTTTTGAGGTTTGGCCCGGCTGGTTAAAGCCGTTTATATTATGTCTATAGATTTTGGTTTTTCACAATATGTAAGATACATACATACCCCGTCATCATTAGATTTAGAAACGGTGTACATATGTTGTAAAATGTGGCTTGACCCATTTGCATACTTTGTTAAAAAATGCAATAAAATATGTTTAAACCAAAATGTGGTTGTTATTGGCGGAATATATACCTAATAATTTACATCCGCTAACTGAGAACCACTACTGCGCCAATGCTATTGGTCCAAACTGTATAGGCTCATAGAGCCCTCGCTTCTGGAATACCATAACTTCTGTATTATAACAATTAATTTCTAAACTCCAACAATTATAACATGTTTTTAACCTATTGAGGTTATTTTATAAATGTGTAGGTGATTTTTACAAATAGTGTGATATCGTCTGCAACATATAATTAAATCAACATTAACTTGGCCAACTGTAAACCACTATATGAAAAGTCTTGGACGGATAACTCCATATGTTTCAAAAACAGTTTATAGGTGAAATTATATCCCCTTGCATAGGACCAATCATATTTTTGTAAAAGTCAGAGTATGATTTACATTTCCTAATGCATAATTTTACCTTACTATACATATATATTATAACATGGAAATTGTTTCCGTTTAATCAACGGTTTGAATTGACATAATATGTTATTGAAGAGATGTTACAAAACATGTATTAAACATCACGCTCTTACAAGCAACATATACAAATGGATTGAACTACAATATATTACAACATTAGTTACAGTTCTCTCCTTTAGTCCATTTCAATTTCGTGCAAATATTTTTAGTTCACCCCAATCACACCCTAATTGTTAATTGCCCTAATTGGTCTCCGATTTCACAAGTCTCAAAACTTATCCAAGATGTTTTACCGTCATTCCTTGCAATGATTAACTTAGACCATAGCTTCATCCGTCTTACTGCAATCTATTTGGGAAATGTTCGTTTATGTAAAAGTTTGTCAATTTGTCTACCGTTTTTTCTTCTTTCTATCCCCTCTGGTGTACCCTCTCTAACTTAATGTTATCCACTATCAGCTGCACCATCTTTATCTTCTCCACCATCAATTCTCTCAGTTTTAACTCATCAGTCTCCTTGTTTCACTAGAGTCTTCTGTTATATTGCTCCCATTTACTGGGCACCAGGCTAAACTGAGACTGCAAGGACAGCATATTCTCCTTTGTACTTTTCGCTATCTTCTCCATTTGTACCTTCTTATCTGCCGTCATACCCGAAAAATCGCATTTACCTTCGTAACCCTTTTTTTTCTAGTATCATTCAATTATAATTCATACAAATCTGCACCATTTTAATTCAATTTCAAAATTGTCAGCTTTCCATTCTGCCATTGTATTTTAGTGTTTTAAGTCCTGCCTTTTAGCGTCCATTGACTGCAACACTATCATCATGTCACTATTGCTCGGACCTGACTGATTCCCGATAGAGTGGTTTCCTTGTCTGTTTCACCATTATCTCCGACTTTCATTTTATTTGTAACTAGAGATTAAAATACTGAATAAGTCATGTCTTGCTTCAGCGTAAACAATATATTCTGAGCCTCCTTGATGAGATCACATGTTTTATATGAAGAACTGTTTAAATGTTCGCTTACTGTGTTTGCCTGTGGCGACCATCAATGACGATCGATCTTACTGTCCATCCCACTACTGTTACTGATTCTTTTAAGTCGTTCTCAGTTTTTAAAATGTATCTCCATCTATATGTATTGTGCATTTGTATCACTATCACTACCACTATCATCAATTTGTGTTCCATGTCTACTGCAAAACACGTGTGACTATCTATAAAATCATGTTTTAATCGGAAACGCGTCTGCCCACTCGAAAACCACGTGACATATCACACTAGAAGCTATTATTTTTCCACTTTCGTTTTACTTCTACCAATGTTCTTACCATTACTGTAAAAACATGAAATTGGTGTTACTTTTACAAACGTGTTTACCTTTAATAACGATTTTACTTTTAACCGTGCAACCCCCAGTCGATGGTGGGGTGATAAGAATCAATGGGGTGATAAAAATCAACCGACTGCTCGTTACTTAGCAGAGGGATAAGACCCCTCCCCACGAAAAGTAACCTACCTGTTGACCGTGGGTGGCGACTCGTGTCGTTGGAGAAGGCAATCCTGGTGGTTGATTGACGTGGAGATCTGGTAGTTATCTCCGCGTTACAACACACCACTTTGGTCCTGACTTAAACTAGACGGGCTGCCAGATTAGCCCGATCTGATCAATCGGTTTGTCACCCAGCTATACGGGATCCTAGCTTCTTGTTTAATTCACATCTCTCCCAATCCCTCTCGTTTAATATCTTACCCCCATTTTATTTTGTCCTCTTTAAACATAATGTAAAAGGATCCTTTATGGCGGTGGCGCTAGGGTTAATCATGTATTTCTGAACGCTATATGGCTATACTCATGCCACTTTTAAGAGTAACATAAGTGCGGCTCTTCGACTTTTTAGTTAAGGGGTTATGTCCGCTGGGTGGTATGGGGGGTCTGATGCGTTAGTTTTATATGAGTATATTCTTCACGTATTCTTTTTGGACTCCAAGGTGGGTGAGAAGCATGGAGAATGAATATCAAATCCCCCATTATGGCACCCAAACACGCAAACAAAACTACTGCTGGTTTTAAACGATTTAGAGAAGGGTCCGAATCTGAATCAGATGAGGATATTTCTCATTTAAATTGGCCCCGTTTTCTGAATATTATCGCTCTAGATGATGACAAAGCTATCACTAGACTGTCTCCTTTTGCCATCTCCAAGGCTTTACTTGGCATCGCCGGTGAGCCAAGGAGTGTTAAAAAACTCAATAATGGAAAACTACTTGTTGAATGTGCCAAAAAAGCACACTCTGACAATCTACTTCAAATTCAAACTTTAGTTAACATCCGTGTTGAGGTTATTCCTCACATTTGTCTCAATTCTTCAAAGGGTGTAGTACGCTCCAGGGAACTGGGGCACTGCACTTTTGAAGAAATGACTCACAATCTGAAGTCTCAAGGTTTGACTGAGGTAACGCGCATCTATTCGAGGCGGAGTGGCAAACCCACTCCTACCAATACTTTCAGCACACCAAATCTGCCAAAGACCATCAAGACTGGTTATATCATTCTACCAGTTAACCCCTTTATTCCAAACCCTTTTCGATGTTTTAACTGTCAACTCTTTGGTCACCATAGAGAAAGATGCAAGCGAGCTGCTCCTGTCTGTGCCCTTTGCGGCTAGGAGGGTCATAGCGACTTCGTGAATTGCAACAATCCCGCCTCTTGCGTTAACTGCAAGGGCATCCACGGGCATCCATGGGGCTTTCTCTAAGGATTGTCCGAAGTGGAAGCAGAGAGGGAAATACAGAAGGTTAAGATTGAGAAGAACATTTCGTTTCCTGAAGCTAGAAAACTTGTTGAGAGCCTTACTCCGCCCACTCCATCTGGCAAATCATATGCCGATGCGAGTAGGGTTGAGATACCAGCTACCAGGTCAATCGCGGCGCAAACCGTGTTGACCTGGCCAATAGACTCCAACAAGTTTACTACTATTCCACTCTCTGTTCAGAATTCCTCTAAAAACATCTTCAGTCTCGCAAACTGTGGCTCCCAAACTTCTTGTGGCTGCCAAGCCTAAAACTCCGTCAACTATATCCTCAACAACTCCTACATCTACTGCATCTACTTCATCTATTTCGAAATCGACGGACTCTGGTGCAACCAAGAGTCCGCCAAACCCGACGAATTCTTCCAAAGGTTCACCAAACAGAACTGCTGCCACGGACGTGACAGCAAGAAACAGGAGGGCCACGATGGCCCTATATCGCTCACCTGAGTACTGTCCCATTATTGAACCTCTCGAAAACTTATGGTCATATACAATCTGTGCAAGTTTGACTGAGATTGCTCAAGAACCGGGCTGTCCAGTCCTAGAACTACTCCTTATATGCTGAGCGTCAAGCAAGGGAGCTATTAGTACCATTTTAATGAAGTTTGACCGGTCGGGGATTGAACCCAGGACCTGCCGCATACAAGGCGGATGCTCTACCACTATACCACGACACGGTAGTGAGGACAATTGTATGCTGTGCTTATATTTGTGTGTTCCTTTTGGGGACATGCCATCTCGGAAAATAGTTGGATTTTTATCAATAAATCAACAATATATTGTGTGTACCGGAATATGCATTTAATGACATATTAATCGTTTTTAGTTACAGGTACATGTTTTACAAATGAATATGCTGTATGTAATACAGCAGTGAAATGCAAACGTATATTAAATAAATATAAAACAATGACAGACATGTAATACATCATATTTCTATTAAATTGAACGAGTTGAGTTTTACCGAGAATCAACATAAAGGTCATTTGGCACTGAAATAAGAAATAAATACACCAGTATCACTCTCCATTTATATAGAGATGAAAAAGATGAGCAGAGTTGCTGCAAATTCAGACTGTTTATCACTAAGTATGATTTGTTATAAATAGTTTATCCGTAATAGACAAATCGGCAAGTGACGTTTTTAGAATGAAATATACATATGGGCACTGACATCCCTAAACCTTACAAATAACAATGATTGCATGTAGCCAACAGTGATAAAATTGCTTCTTTAATCATTCTTAATGATCAATTTCTTAATGATCAATGAATTGCAAGACTGATACAAAACTTATGTTGGGTGGTATAAAGTTCACCAATCCATTTCCAACTACTTTTCTAGTCAATTATTAATATACAAATGTACATTTTAATGAAACAACTCTCGGAACATGTCACTCTTATTTACAAGTATGAACCATATTCAATGAAAGTTGTATACTGTATTCTCTCTAGCTTATTTCATTTTGTAACAACAACTTGTATAGTGAAACAACTCTTGGGAACATGTCACTCTTATTTACAAGTATGAACCATATTCAATGAAAGTTGTACGCTGTATTCTCTCATTTTGTAACAACAACTTGTATCTGAAAATCACAGTCATTTTTATGACACTGTATGCACTATATTCAAAGCAAACTAATCTTTAATCTCAATATATACCACACTATTATTATTTGAGTAAAAAAACAGTTTTGAAATTGTTTGTTCTGAACAAATGTATTTAGTAATTGCACAATCATGATGTCAAGGAAGGTAGCAGAGAATATATTGCCCATATGTATATCAATATATTGTATGAAAGTATTTGCTCTTGTGATATACGGAAAACTATCCTCTATTTACATCAAAATACTATCGTTGAACGGATCTAGAACCTTCCCATGCCCAGAACTGCAGAGTTACTGCAAATTTTGACTGTTTATCTTCACTTAGAGGCCTCTGATGACACACAGGAGAAACAATGATCTTATTCATGGAGGACAAACATAAACCTACTAGAATAAGAAAGATAAAAACAACAACATGTTTTTGTTTTTTAAACAATGATAGTATACAGTGACAGAAAATGGGTTGGTTATTGTCAAAACATGTTTTATACACTAAATATATTGATGCCTTTTTTAAGTCGGCATCGTTTAAATCTAGACAGATAGCATATTTAATGTTAATCCTTAACCCGCTAAGCACGACTATACTAGCCTTTGCGTCCATTGTAAACGCAGATCACTCGCAGGCTGATCAGGGTTTACAATATCTGGCTGCTGATCAGTCAATTTCCCAAAACATCCCTTTATCGAAGCATGTAGTGTATACATTTACCAATCAAACAGTCTTAATTCAAAGAAAGAATAGTCAATTATAAATATGTAGCGGTTTAAGGGTTAATGCAACCAGCAATGACACAAATATTTAAAACGATGAATACAATATGAATTATCATTAACAAATATACATAAACATATATGTATATACATTATACAAGATTCTGTACTATTAAATAATTAAAATATGATAGTACTTGGAAAAAAGAAGTGCTGAAATGCTATAGTTTCTTTTAAAAATATGTGTCCAGTATCATGTGGCTCTTATCGAAAAGAAATACAAGAACAATGTATTGGAACAATTGATAACATAGCAATAGATTTTTCTTTCGTTTACGCATGTCTCTAAGAAAAAAATTCACTGATAGTTTTATACACTAGAAAGATTGATGCATTTTTAAGTCAGCATACAGACATTATAATCGTTTAAACCTAGACAGATAGCATATTTAATATTAATACAAGTAACAAAGACACAAATATTTAAAACGATGAATACAATATGAATTATCATTAAAAAATGTAAATAACATATTATGTGTATATACATTATACAAGATTCTGTACTATTAAATATTGACAATATGATAGTACCTGGAGAAAAAAAAACGTGCTGAAATGCTAGTTTCTTTTAAAAACATTATTGAAAAGAAATACAAGAACAATGTATTGGGACAAGATAACATAGCAATTTATTCTTCTTTCATTGACACATGTCTCTACTAAGAAAAAAATCACTGATTGATCGGACGTTTACACATATTACAAAGAATAGAATCGGGTTTTACGGCGCACCAACACATAAAAGGTTATATGGCGCCTAAAAGGAATGAACATGCCAGGCTTATCCTCCATTTACATCAAGATAACATATGGAGAATAGGTCTTGCAGAACTGCAGAGTTGCTGCAAATTCTATAGTAGACACTCCATTTACGATGGAGCCACGTTTCCATACACGGTGTCATGATGAAAACCTTGAATGAGCATGATAAAAAAATGACAAAATGAACATGAAGGTGGGGTCCTATCTCTCTGTCTCTAGCTAGATTAGCAGTGGATGTATTCTACCCCGGCAACCACATGGGGGATATTACAAAGAAAGTGGAGTTAAATAATACAGTATTCCAAATTACTTGAAGCAATAACAATGGTAGTATACAGTTACATAAAATGGTTTGATTATTTTCCACACAAATTTCATACATCATATTTATTTAAGTCAGCACACGACATATAAATACAAACATGTTATTTATCAAAGTCTAATGTAATAAATGAAAAACATATTAGAATAAATTATACAACAACAATACAAATAGCAAGGTGAAATAATATTAACATAAGAAATATTTAAAACCATATGAATACAAATGCGAATTATTAAATTCTGAATAATTTGTTTTTCAATATATGAAAATTAAAATTTGACTCTATACAAAGTATTAATGCATTTTAACAGACTTCAAACATCAAGAAAAGTCCATAGTATGGTTTAAAAATAACAAGGAAATATTTGTTATTCAATAAACTTCTATTAAAAATGAGTTTTTAAGTTCACATAACTGTATTATATACACTAGGAAATATTTACAAGCAGTTTTTATTTACATATAAGTATGTTATATGAGAAATGTGTCCATGAGACACACAGATATTCCCGTTGCAATGCAATGCAGTGACGAAAATGTAAGTTTACTTTTGGGAAGTACATTATAGTGAAGACCTTTTAAAATTCCTAAAACAAAATGTGCAAAAGTACAGGTGTTATGACACAACATATTACATGTTTCTAATAGCCACTTCACCAATATACATGTACTATCAGCCTAAAACAGACAAGCCTAAAGCTGTTTTACCCCCTCGCCCTTTGGTGGAGGGGTCATACTATGGTAGCTACCCAAACCTGCACAAAAGCCACGTGTCTGGTAACAGCTTCTTATCAGAAACTGTTGCCAGACATTTGAATTGTCTGGGTATATTCCGAATAAGTACAAGAAAATGTTGATGCTGAGCATCCATTTGTCTGTAGTATTTAGAACGAAAACTATCGGAAATAGCAGGTGCTCGGGTATGAAGATTATCGAAGCTTGTAGCGTATACATGTACCAATAATTTACGAAGTAAAATTAATGTAAAACACTTGTCATATATTACAGATTTAATAATGTTAATAAAACGAAATAGTATAGGCGATATAAATATAAGCAATGTTTTGGTGATGAAAGCCTCCCATTATCAGACTGTAACGTACATTCTGTTATCATTTAGTATAACTTTACAAATAGATGCATGTACGGATTTAATTATTTTCTAGAATTTAAGTTTAATTATATTTTTGATGTTAATTAAGAAGTATGCAAATCCATTTGTATTTTTACATCTCTATATATAATACAAGCAATTATAGCAGAATCGTTATTATGTCTTTGACAGAATGTACTACATGGTACGGTATAATATATCAATAAGGTAAGGGACAACATTTTGTAATGTTGTACAATGTTTTACCCGAACAACATTTAAATGTATACATGCGATAAGCGTTATCATAAAGGATATAAATATATCACCTACATCGTTTGTCTTTATACATGTACATCAATTTCAGGTTTGATAATATTGGTACCAGAGCACCTGTTATTTTCGATAGTTCCCGTTATCGTACGGAATGTACAGTATGGTACGGCTTTATCCCCAACCAATATATTTGGTGAAATAGCATAGTATTGTTTTTTATGCTTGTACAAATCTCATTGAAGGAGTGAAATATCAATTCATCTCAATTACGATATTCTGAGAGTTTTTTACATGAATTGAATTGGGTTTTAAAATGCTCCAATACATGAAAGGTTATATAGCGCCTATCAGGAATGAACATGCTTGGCTCATCCTCCATTTATATTGAGATAAATATGGAGAAGTTTTTTACTACATCTGTGTTGATTCAGACCTAGCATAATAAACATTTAGTAAATATACATAAATATAGGCTCTGTTCTAAAAACAGCTCTCTATATTAAGCTGATAATTGGCTGGTTCTGGGGCATCAATGTGTTAATTTTTAAAATGGAAGTTATCGCTGTAGGCTGGTTCCCGAGTAATCAATTACCAATAGATGAATAGACACGTATTTGGGAGAATCGTAGTTTTGGTAAACACTCCATATAAAAACAAAGCGTTTTTTCAAAATATATAATATCTTCTTATAGTGTTAAATCAGCATTTATATTGCAAGCGCAATGTTATTATCATGTCAGTTCATTTGCTCAATTTAGTAAAGAAGGAAAATAACAATTATTCTTCATTAATTACTTCTCTTTCCAGTGGCACTCATCAAACATAATCACAAATATATTCAATGGCTTTGGCTGACGAATAATAAAACAATGTTGTGCTCTTATAGATGGATTGGGGTTTGTGCTCAATGATTTGCAGGTATACTAGGTGTCTTTTGTCTTTCAACACAGCAGTACACAATCTTGTGGTCAGACCAGTATGTTTCTATGACTCCTGTAAAAACTTGACAATTTGTGAAGACAAGGTCAATCATTGTTCCATAATCTGTAGTATGCTGCTTCAGCTTTTGGGTACAGGAACAATAGTCATTCATGAAAGAAAGAAACTGTCCCTTTTTAATATTGCCATCAATATTAAAATCTCCAATAATGACGGTTTTCACGCTTTTCACTATAAGTGGCACTAAGTTTTCAATCAAACAAGATTTCAATTTGCCCACTTGGAACTTGGGTGATTTATACAAGACAACGAGTTGGTATTCGTCATTACTATTTTCTTCACAAATTCGCACATATTTGAATTCCAAGTCATCAGAACTGTACTTTTCTTGTTGAACAACATTTATGTTTTGCTTGAGGTACAGTACTAAACCATGATATGGTCGTGATAGAAGTGTGTTTTGGTCATTTCTGAGAACATTAAACCCAGGTATGCTAAAATTCGTGTCTAAATCTCTGTCACAAAGTCTAGATTCTGCTATGCCAATTACATCTGCGGACAATAAATTTGGTTCATATCTTACATCTTCAAAATATTTATACAGTGATCTACTATTGCTGAATGCAACTTTGAAAGATGGATCTATTTCATATAATGGATTGTAACACAGTTCTAATTTAGCTAAATCTCTTAGGCGTGTAATCTCCACATTAACTTTTTCATCAACTGTGAGTGCCTGTTCATTAAAGTTCAGTATATGAAGATTTTCTAAAGTTCGTACTCTGCTCAAAGCAACATAATGAATATGAGGAATCTTTCTTATCCTTGTTTGGGACAAATCAATAACAATTTCATCAACAGTGCATCCTTGGGCTTTATGAATGGTTTTGCCAGCAGAAGGTTTGAAAGGAAACTGTATTCTTCGAAAGGTTTTGAAGTTGTAGAGGAAAGTTCTCTCAATGTCAAATATTGGTGTCCATATTGCTTGTATTACATCAGTATAATACCCTCTCTCTGAATTTTTTTTCCTGGTAGCAGAACCAATTTTTGAATCCTGAAACTGGACCCAGATTATGATTGGTCGACTAGTTTCAAGCATTTTGTATTCAATATGTTTAACTTCACAGGTCGATCCATTTGTCAATCCATCTTCAACGTTTACATTTACTGAAATGTTATATATCATGCCAACAGCAACAGTGAGATTTTTCATCAAATTTGCAGTTTTACTTGCATCATCAGGAATAGCATTTATGAGCTTTTTTTGCTTTTCATTGGAAATATTTCCTAAAACAAGTGTATCATTGCATGGTACTGTAATCTTCTGTCCTGTTAGTTGATCCATGAAGGCTTTATTGTAAGCGTCTACGAATTTGTTTTCTGTGAAGAGATGTGGTGCATTAGATGGATATCTATCATCACCTGTATTGATTTCACGATTTTTCAATTCTTGGTTATCCTGATCTGTCAGTGCATTGTGACGAAGTCTGTTTAGAAGCTGTGCAAAATACATGTCATCTTTTTGTCGCATAATCTCAACAAGTTCAAACATTCGAAAATGTTCTTGCCATAGATTCGGTGCTAATGCTAATGCTCCACGTTTAAGATCATTGAAAATCCATGAATCTCCAACAGGCATAAGTTGGTAGAGGTCTCCAACAGCAATAATGCTAACACCGCCAAATGTACGCTTAGTACCTGTCAGCTCTTGCAATCTCTGGTCTATGAAGTTCAGTAATCCATTTCCAACCATTGAGATTTCATCAATTATGACGACAGAAAGGTTTCTATACTTCATTCGGAAGGTGTTCAGTTCATCACAACTCAAATTATGATTGCTTTGCATATATTTCTTATGAAAGGCTGAAGCAATGGTTACACCATTTATGTTGAAAGCCGCTTTGCCAGTAAATGCACACAAAAGTATTCTAGTGTCATCTGGATTTTCACCTTCCTTAAAATTCAAAATTCGACACAATGTTTGATATAAAGCTTTAATTAATACTGATTTGCCTACTCCAGCACCACCAGACAAGAATGTGAATAAGGGGTCAGTCTTTGTCTTTATCCAATGAACAATGTGATTGTGAAATTCACGCTGTTTGCAATTCAAGTTTCTAAGAAGTTCCCGATAATGTTCATCAGACAAAATAACTCCACTTTCATCTACATTAGGAAGTGCGCATGATGCTCCTAGTTCAATACCAATGTCATAATTTCTGTGTTCTTTCACTCTATCAGGATTGAAATAAACAAATGCTTCAGATTCAACAGATCCTTCATCTTCAGCATCTGCATTTTCTTGTTGTGCACTCGGTGCTACTTCATCAAAAGCGTCATTTTGATCATCCATTGCCTGTTGCAGTGCTACTTCAAGTTCTTCAGCATTTTGTTCATATTCTTTGCAGTTATGATCAACAAAACGCTTCATTTCAAGATAACGTTCCTTGAATGTCTCAGATTTGTCGGACATTTTTTTTTTCATCTCTCCATGGCAAGAAAAGAAGCAGTTTTTCTCTGAAATGGTTCTCTTCATCATGTTTTGCATTAAACTGAACATATCTGATAATCCTTTTATTGGTTCTTTTTCTGATTTTAATGCCATTTTTCAAAACCACTACTGTATCATCTTGGCCAAATTCATTTTCTCGATGTTCTGGTTTATCTTCAAAAGCATCGTCATTTATTTCTTCCTCTTTTTCAAATTCTTTTGGATACACCACTTCTAGCTGTGAAACATAGTCAGCCAAACACCAGTTTTCTAACTGTTTTGGTCTTCTTGAATATCTTTGTCTGATACGATATCGGTTGAATCTGCTGGTAATTCATCCAGAATATCCTTGGACTTAATAAGTCTAATACGTTCTTCTGCTTGTGAGGTATTGATGAAGACAACCTCTCTAGAACTCTTTGTAAGTGGTATTTGAAGGACAAGGTAAACGGCTTCTTGAGCACCAACCTCAACACTATTAGAAAATACATTTCCGATATGGCGTACTTGTCTTTTCAGGTCTAAGTTACCGTTTCTAGCTTCTTTTGCGGCAGAATCTAATAATGAGCTCATGCCTCTCTGGGATTTGCTTATGTAAGATACAATGTACATAGCACATGCATATGGATCTAACACAAACTGCATATCAAGGTTTATATGGATCTAACACAAACTGCATATCAAGGTTTGCTTTCCAAGCACGTAAAATTGTTTGATTGTACAAATTCACGCTAATTTGTTTTGGTTCTCTTTTCAAAAATACTTTGGGACCATTCAGTGAACTACGAATGCATTTAATATACTCTTCCTCGCACAATTTGACAACTGACACTAAAAAATCATTGAATGAAATATTATCGTAGTCATCTTTGTTTTCATTCCATGTTTTCTGAAGTTCTACATATGTTTTTTTGTACTTGTCTGCTTCAGAATCTAGAGGCTCAAGAATCATTGTTTTATTCAATGGAGGCAGAGGATATCCAAAGCGACATTCCTTATCTTTATTTTTCTTACAAGTCTTTGTATGTTTGTGAGTCTGCAATGCAATCAAGTCTGCTATGTCGTTTTCTCCAGTGGAACAAGTAAGAAACTTATCAACATATTCAAAAATTACATCATTGGAATCATGACCATACTTTGGAGCTTTTTCTATCCAGACTAGCATGTGTATGTGGGGAGAACCTCGTTGCTGGAATTCAACACGATAAAAGAAATCAACAACTTTCCCAATTGGCTCATGCCAACTTTTGAGCACAGTCCCAATAAATTGCTGAACTCTATGGTCAAAATACCTTGTACATGTAACCGGATCCTTTTGCACTAATTTCACCTTTTGTTCCCATGTCATTTTAGAAATCTGGTCATCTGTATATTCAAGATTGTCATTCAACTTTCCTAACATTTTCAACAAATCAGTCCATTTTGAGTCTGCAGATGACAGAGACATAAACCATGTTGGTAACCCTAGTTGTCGGATCATCGCAAACACATATTTTTTTCTCGTTTCTAGATATGCTGGTGAGTTTCTCAATTGCCTAAATATATAGTAACCTTCATCTTTTCTAATAAACTGTTCAGTAATGTGAGGATCACGAGCTTCAGCTGCTGTAATTGTTTTCCCTTCTGTTTTACATCTTCGGAGAGCTAGCTGAACCTTATCACTTATTTGTTTTAATCGTATTTTTTTCAATTTGAAAAATACATTTGGAACACTTTGGGCAGCCCGTCTATCTATACTTCTTAGTTCCCATTTTGCAACATCACTGTAATGTACAGGTACTAGTCTCTCATTGTTCTCAGTTCTCCTTTGTCCACAAAAGATAGTTGGAAAACAAAGATATTCCGAATCTACATATTGATAAAGGCTTAATGGATGTTGACCTTCACCAGGTGCGAAAGTGTATATTTGATTTGATTTGCTTTGTTCATTTTCATCATTCAACAACGTATCTATATTACCAACATTTTCAACTGCATCTTCAGTGTCTGAATCTACTTCCAATGATGAAGATTTGTCTTGGGAATTCACAGTCTGTTCACTAATCTTATTAGATGCCTCATTAACATTTTCTCTGCGTACACCAGTTCCAGAAACAAATTCCTTTACAACATCTTCCGCACTTTCGGTAACCTGCTTTATCCAGTTTTGATCTATATCAACGTTTGAATCTTTATACAGAGTACTATGCTTCATCAACCAATGAAGAGCAACAAGAACACGCAATGGTCTTACATTTTCTGTAAATGCACAAGATTTGAAAGAAATTGTTCGTTTCAACTTCACAGCTATAGTGACATTTTCATCGAGCGGTCTCGTTAAAGCAGTGACAGTAGGCTGAATATCAACTGGTACATTAACAACATTCCCTTTCAAAGAGTACTGACCTCCTCTTGGCAATTCTCTAATTTGCATGAATGGAATTCTTAGTGAAATCAATCTTTCCTCGAGGGGAAACAATTTTAACTCATTTGGCTTTACAGGCCATTTCATTCCATTCGCTCGACTTAACCTAGGAGTTTTGTTTTAACGTAACGATGAATTGCATGTATGACAAACCCATTCTTTTCCATTAACTGATGTAAACTCTGTGAGATATGCTTCCTTCATTGCAGTGTGTAGATTATCAGTGCTGACTACACTTTCTTTAAACCAAGTCTGATGACAACAAGAGCATACATAGAGAGGACCAACTGCAATTTTATCATGAAGCAATTCAATGCACTCTTCAATAATTCTGCCATATTTACGTTTTTTTACAGCACTGACTTCTTCATTTCTAAAATCATCAGTCTTCCGTTTTATTGATATTCTATGTTTGTCGCTAATTACTTCAGGCATTTTGTTTCTTTTGCATGATCTCTATTGTTGTTTCAGCACACGTTCTCGTTCTAAAACTATTGGCCTTTTCCTTGCGTTTTTCTTTAAAATAAGCTCATTCTTTCTTTCTTTCTTTCTTCATCTCTGAAATTTTCATTTCCTCTGGCTGTACGTTTTATTTCTTTTTCTTTTTCTTTAAACTGTATATCTTTTCTGGCTAAACGTTTGCTTTTGAGTTCATGCTGTATTTCCTTTCGTCTAAATTGTACGTTTAGTCTAGCTGAACGTTTGCTTTCATTTTCTTTTTCTCTGAACTGTTCATCTTGTCTAGCTGAACGTTTGCTTTCTTTTTCTTTTTCTCTGAACTGTTCATCTTGCCTAGCTGAACGTTTGCTTTGTTTTTCTTTTTCTCTGAACTGTTCATCTTGTCTAGCTGAGCGTTTGGTTCTGAGTTCATGTTGTTTTTCTTTTTCTCTAAATCGTACATCTTGTCTAGCTGAACGTTTGCTTTGTTTTTCTTTTTCTCTGAACTGTTCATCTTGTCTAGCTGAACGTTTGCTTTGTTTTTCTTTTTCTCTGAACTGTTCATCTTGTCTAGCTGAACGTTTGCTTTGTTTTTCTTTTTCTCTGAACTGTTCCTCTTGTCTAGCTGAGCGTTTGGTTCTGAGTTCATGTTGTTTTTCTATTTCTTTAAACTGTGTATCTTGTCTAGCTGAACGTTTGCTTTCTTTTTCTTTTTCTCTGAACTGTTCATCTTGTCTAGCTGAACGTTTGCTTTGTTTTTCTTTTTCTCTGAACTGTTCATCTTGTCTAGCTGAACGTTTGCTTTGTTTTTCTTTTTCTCTGAACTGTTCCTCTTGTCTAGCTGAGCGTTTGGTTCTGAGTTCATGTTGTTTTTCTATTTCTTTAAACTGTGTATCTTGTCTAGCTGAACGTTTGCTTTCTTTTTCTTTTTCTCTGAACTGTTCATCTTGTCTAGCTGAGCGTTTGGTTCTGAGTTCATGTTGTTTTTCTTTTTCTCTATACAGGTCATTTTGTCTGGTTAACTGTTTACTTTTAAGCTATTTCTCTCTGTACTGTTTATTTTCCCTTTTTAACTTCATATAGTTTTTCATGTACAACTTCTTTGTATATGTTGCTTGAAACTGGGAGACATTTTCAGTCTTCTTAAGCATTTTTCTTTGAGATTTACATTCATTGAAAAGATCTTGTTCATTTATAGAGCTGCTTCTCTTTCTTCTTTGAATGTTGCTTTTCGAACGTTTGCTTTCAGCCATTCCTAGATTACCTCTGCTGGTAGCACTCAATTCTGTCCTTTTAACTGGGATCTGTGAACATACATTTTCCCTTTCAGATGACTTTTCCACAGATTTGCATAACTGATCTTTGAAATACTTATCTATTAAACTTGTAGTATGTTCGATAGAGTTACAGCTTTTTGCAATCTCTTCCCGTTCTACAAAAGACAACGGCATTACATCAAATTGAAAAGACAAGTCAATTAGCATGCTTTCATAACAGGCATACATAAAAGCAATTAAGTCTACAAGCTTCTCAGCTTCTCAAAAGAAATCAACAATGCAGTACCAAACCATCACTTCCATGTGAATGAGAACAAAGAAATAAAACAAATCTTCATGGACAGACACTGCAGAGCATATTGAACCTATTATTATAAGGACGGATGAGACCCGTTCTAAAACTTTCTGTAAAGCATTGTGCAGGGTTGGTAGATCATTATTTTCAAAATGAGTAATTGCACATCCACTGATGATATCACCTTTTCTGATATGAATTTGCTTAGAAAATATTTCTACACATGTTGGAACATCCTCAAAACACAATAAATTGTTGACATATCTTTTACTTATTTTCAAATCTGTTATTATTTGTAAATAAAGATTATCTCCAAATTTCAGAACATCATCAAGAGCTGTAGAGCTATTAAGATTTGAATATTTTGCAAATAAAAGTGCTGTAAGAGCATTTGCTGTACATTGACTTCCCCGAGAAATTTCTGAAAATCTGTCATCTCTTTGATTAAAAGACCCTTGTAAAATGGATACACTGTTGAACTTTTCTGTTGTTTGAGCAGCAACTTGCTGATTGGTACGTTGAGCAATAAGGTCTCGTCTAGTTGTTTGAGCAACATTTTGAGAGGTACTTTGAGCAACATTTTGACTGGTGTTTTGCGCAACATTTTGATTTGTACTTTGAGCAACATTATGACTTGTACTTTGACAGGTTTTTTCAACATTTTCTTTGTCAGCAAAAATGCTGATTGCTTTGGTCTTTTTGGATGGAAGATTAACCATTTTTTCTGTCTTTTTGGATGAAAGATTAACCGTCTTTTTAGAGGGAAGATTAACCCTTCTTTCCCCATCACTCTTCGCCAATGACTTCTTCCAGTTCTTTCGTCTAGGCATTATGAATCTGAAATAGAAGAAATCTATGTTAAAAACGAAATACGCACCATCTGTTTGCTACATGTTTTTAAGGTGTCCGGTCAATATGACCTTGACCCACAAACAATCAAGAGCGCCGCGTAATGGGTCATTTTACGCCCGTTTCCTTAAGGCTGTTATGTTAGTTTAGGTTAAATATATTTATCTTACAACGATTGTTATAAATCATTTTCATTGGGTTATTATGGTTATGTTAAAAGCATTTCTTATGTGTGAGGTCAACATGACAAGGGCAATGCAAAATTCCATATAAGATGATGGTGACCTTGACGTCAGGGTCCTCCAAGTCTAGAAATTATAGGGTGGCGGTTCAAATCCGTTATTTTGCGGGGGTTTTATGCCATTTTGACAGCGACACCCGGATGTTGGAGAAGAGTTACCTCCTCTATACGGTTTGGTCAATACGATTGAGGCGCTTGCTTTATTGTTGAAGACTGGATGACAAGCGTCAGCAAAATATTACTTAACATGTTACCACAGATTACCAAATCAGTCTAGATTCAGGTTACGTTATGATGTTTATTGCGTCAGTTCATACAGTTGCACAGCACAGGCCCATTTTTGTCCAGATGAATTTCTGGTCAAAGCCCTTTGTGTTCTAGATCAAATTTGCTGAATTTATTAGGTTTTATTTTATTTTTTTAAAGTGGTGCTTGACGAGTTTTACGTGGCGTCGTTTGTTTTGCAAGGCGTATGAGCCGATAGCGTGGCGGCCCGCCATCGTATAAATGCTCTTGGAGAACCCTGGACCTACTGACCAAACTAGAACTATGAAGGTGACCAATACCCCGGAACGGCGCTTCTATAAAGGGACAAATTTGACTGATTTAACCTCTGATTTTTAAGTAAGTTTCATAAAGATTGAATAATAAACAATGAAAATGTTGAACAATGAAAGGAGCATAACTCCGGCATTACCAGTGGGATCTGTGAAAGAAAAATAAAAAAATTAAGAAATTAAAACAAAGGGCCATATCTAAAAATTTCAAAAAGGAAAAGCAAATATGCAACCATTACATGTTAAATAATGCAACGGGATGCGACGACACCGGACATGACACAAGGTAAATTAGTGGCGTGCAACCTTATAAGGTCTTAAAACTAGTAGTGTATAACTTTATGAGGTTATTATTGCATATTTTCCAGCCATAAAAAAAACAACATATGCAACCATTATCTGTTAAATAACAGGACAAATAATTAAAAACTTAGAGGAATCTTATGCAAGAATTAGTGGAGTGTAACCATATGAAGTCTGTATAATTAGTAGAATGTAACCTTATGTGTTTTTTATAATGTATTTTCAGAGAATTGCTATAGGTAACTGTAAATCACTGTTAGCCATACAAGTTCATGAGCAAAGTGTGATATTCAATTATTTTCAGATTATGAGGCCCACCCAAGTATTTGTGACCAGTACACATTAAAGAATGTTGTATATGTATTGTGTTGTGCTCTGGTTTTTGGTCTAAAAACAATTAAGAAATATCAGTTTTGTATTTAAAAGCTACATTATGAACATATATTTTTTCAGTAAAGTGAATTACAAAGTGTTGTTAAGCTATTCTTACCCTCAATATAGCAATGCTTTACAAATAAAAAACTAAGAGCGGGCCTCAATTTATATATCTGAGTTGATCAGCCTGATGAAGGTGCCGGCTGTAAATATTCAAGCTTCCCATGCTTTTTCAATGACCAAGTAGCGTTGGGAAATGTGTCTTTAAGGCCAAAAACATAATTACCTGTGTTTCCGGTGGCCCGACCGACCCTATTTTAAAGGGGCCAACCCTGAAACTTTTTATGAAAAAAAACAAACAAAAAAACAAGAAAAAAATAAATATTTTTTTAATTTGTTCTGAACAATGATTTATCATAATATATCGAGGTAAACTGACATCACAGAGAAAAATGCGTACCGACCTACCCTATTTTTTTAGAGCATGCAATAGGAAACACACCTACTTTTTTTTTGCCTGAATAATAACAGGTGACGCAATGCGACTTAAATTAGTGGAGTGTAACCTAAGAGGTCTTAAAATTCCTAGTGTGTAATTTATGAATTCCTAGTGTGTAACTTTATGAAGTCATGTATTTTCAAATCATAAAAAATAAAGATTTGAAAAAACGAAACCATTATTGTAATAGGACTCAGCTGAGGGGGTATGTAAATAAAAAGGTTTATAAGTGCGTTACTACTGTCTCGCCGCAGAGCTAGCGTTTATGGCGATATCGGTAGAGCATCCGCTTCACAGCAAGGGGTCCCTGAGTTCAAACCTGCTGTATGCCTATATATTTATATGTAATATTTCATTGTAATTTTTCCGGTCCGGTTACATTATCTGTTAACAGAAATAATTTAAAACTTATGTATTTTCACAAAACACCAACCAAAAAGGAAAAGCATATATGCAACCATTAGTTGTTAAATAATGCAACGCGATGTGACAAGACACGACACAAAGTAAATAACCTTACGAAGTCTTAAAATTACTAGTGAATAACTTGATGAGGTTATTATTGTGTTTTTATGTAATAAAACAAGAAAAAGAACACTTGCAACACTTACCTGTTAAATAACAGGACAAATAATTAAACACATCGTGGAATATTGTATTACTAGATGGGTGTTCCGCGAAACACGTGTGTCGCCTGTCAGCGCTTTGTCAGTATAACAAGGTTTTTTGGCCCCAGATAAAAAACCTTGACAAACTGGCCCGACTAGGTTTTCGTGAAGAAACAAATAAGTATTTAACCCATACAATGAGCTTCAGGGTTCCCTTGACCTTTATATTTTAGTATGGCCATGTCGATGTTGTCATGACAAGTACACATTGAAAAACTGATGAAGAAATAAAAAGAACTGAGAAAGTTAAAGCCAACGTTAAATATTCGTGAAGAAAAAAATGAGTATTTAACTCATATAATGACCTTCAGTGTCACCTTGACCTTTATATTTTAGTATGGTCATGTCGGTGATGTCATGATGAGTATATATTGAAAGTTTGATGAAAAAATATCTAGGAATGGGAACATTATAACCAAGATAAGTTTTCATGAAGAAAAAAATGAGTATTTAACCCATATAATGACCTTCAAAGTGACCTTGACCTTTATATTTTAGTATGGTCATGTCAGTGTTGTCATGATGAGTATATATTGAAAGTTTGATGAAGAAATGACAAAGTTATAGCCAACGTTACGTTTTTGTGAAGAAAAAAACTGAGTATTTAACCCATATAATGACCTTCAGTGTGACCTTGACCTTCACGTTTTAGTATGGTCATGTCGATGTTGTCACGATGAGTATATATATATACGTTAAGTATTCGTGACGGACCAAGGACGGACAGACGACAAAGTGATCCCTATGGATCGCATTTTTTTTCGAAAAGACGACACAAAAACCAGTGGAGTGTAACCATATGAAGCCAGGGTTCTCAATAGACTTTAAAAGTGAAGAGTCATATGACCATTGACTCAAAAATACCAAGGGTCAAAACTGAAATGTATATAAATATAAATGTCAAATATAAATCAAACAAATCGAAACACCGTTTTATAAAACTTTAAATGTAGTGAATTCTGTAAATATTTTATTGCCAAGAAAGGTGTGCAAGGATATATATGCATTTGAACTTAAAAAACTACTATTCCATTTTACAATAATGTGTCATTTTATCACATAATGTCCCTTGTTTGCAGTGTTGAACACCCATTTAATATTCTATTGTATGACACACGTGTAATACAACCTAAAACGATTTTGATTGGTTGAGTTAAACCTGTAACACTACCCAAGTTTATTAACTGAAACTATTTTATTTATTACAAATTCACCCAGATCTGAGTCAAACTTATTAATTGTGACAGCTTATAAAAACATTTTATACGCAACGCCATCGTTAACGACGTCACATATTTTATGACGTTTTGGCGCTAAAGTGTGCCCGACGTAGTGGCGGTTCTATGTCCATCTGAATTATTTGATTGCAATGTTATGTGATAAAAAGGATCTTAAACTCGTTCCCATTCCATATAAGATTTATGAAACTCGTTATGAATTATTTTTAATTTTAACTCGCCAAAAGTAAAATAATTCATAACTCGTTTCATAAATCTTATATGAAATAGGAACTTGTTTAAGATCCTCTATATGTCGAAGATTCAAAGTTATGTAAGGATGTTTCATAAATTTGGGTCAACATTTGTTAATATTATAAGTTGTTGGTGTTATTATAACACAAGCTCTGTTTGCACCAATTGTATGTATACGAGGGTCATTCAATAAGTTCTGTCACTAACGCGTTTTAACAATTGTATGCTCGTTGTGAGTGTTGATGTATGGTACCAAATGAAAGTGGGTTTCAATACCATTCCATGGATGGTAAAATGAATGCTGTATCTTTTGTGTGACAAAGTTATGGAACATTCTATACACATCACTTATACATACTGAGGCATTTTCGTCCTGAGTTTTTTCAGGTATGTTAATTGTTACTTTTTTAAATGCCTGTTTCTCTTTAAGCGAGGGATGGCGTGGCGCAGTCGGTAGCGCGGCGGATTTGTAACCGGAGGCCCCGGGTTCAATCCTCTGTGGTGCCACTGAGTTCCGTCGGTGTGTTCTTGGGCAAGACACTTTTCCTTAGCCTCGTCTGTCGGATGGGGACGTAAACCGGGCGGTCCCGTGTATCGGTCTATCCTCCGAGCACTTTAAAGAACCATAGGAATCTATTCGATAATAAGAGTAGGGCAGGTTCCCGGATTCCTATGTATCCTTCCCCTCTCTCTGGGGCGGCTCTAAATAACCTGTACTGTGTTGATGAGCCGTTAAACAACATTCAATTCAATTCTCTTTAAGTACTTGTCGAAGACCTTTGAAATTTCTCATGCATTACCAGTTATATCTGTGCATTACACGATTTAGAATTTAAGCATGGCAGATGAAAAGGCATTGTCTTAGAAATTAACATTTTAAGCTAACGTGTAAAATTAATTTAATGATAAATGGACATTAAATGGAAGGGCAGTCTTCTGAAATAGCGTTTTTGGATGATCAATATTTTCACTAAACATTGTAGAAAATTCTACAATAATGTGTTGAATATGAAATTTAAACACTGAAAGACTAGGATTTGTAAACAAATATAAAAACATATTAATACTATGAGAATAATTACGACATTTAAAAGATATTATAACATTTCCGTAAACAAAATGAAGAAAATCAGTGTTATTTCTGCTAAAATTAAGCGATATGCATTCACTCATATCTGGTTTGCAGCAAGATCTTTCCCAATTCTCGACAATCATTTTCATGGATTATGGGCGAATAACAACAGATGGCGTACAAGAAAATTTAAAAGCATAGAATTATTCAAATAATAGGACATTTTCAGAGATGCCAGTATCCAAAAGGTGTGGTAGGGGGAGGTAATTCATGGGTATAAATAACCGGAAATTTTTCATTTTTGTTGTGGAATTTAAGAGAGCGAACCCAGTAGTAATATACATACACTACTTTATCTCAGTGTAATATCCAGTTCAAAGGATATATGCCTAGTGACAGAACTTTTTGAAGCACCCTCGTACATGTATATTTGGAACATTAAACAAGAAAAAGGACAGTGCATCTTTATTGTATGTTTAAATCTCAATTTTGTTAATTTCAGATACACATAACTGTATTCCCATCTTTCTCAATGTTTTTCACCCCTGGAAATCCATTTTTACGCTCAAACTTAAATTTTCTAACTTCCTGAATTGTCACTTATTTTCTGCTTCTTTGGAGTCTGAGGGTCAGACAGTGCACCCTCAGACAGTGCATCGCCAACAGGCCGTTTCGTAACTGCGATGACATAATCGAAAAATATACTTCTTTGCGCCATTTGTGAATTGAACATACATGAATTAATAAAGTCTGTTACTCGATAGCACAAAAAAAAGTCTGTAGGCACAAAATATCACAGTGCGTAATGTCCGGTAAGTTTGGACTGAATGAATTGAATTGGAATTGAATTGGAGTTTTAAGGCGCACCAACACATGAAAAGGTTATATGGCGCCTAAAAGGCATGAACATGCCAGGCTCATCTTCCATGTACATCGAGATACAATATGGAAAATGGCCTAGAACCTTCTCACCCTGAACTGCAGAGTTGCTGCAAATTCTATCGTAGAAACTCCATTTACGCTGGAGCCACGTTATTGTTTTTCTGCCACTGCTCTTTTGATGCGAGCGAGATAGCACCTGAAACAATGCAGGGATCATGATAAAGACCTTTAATGAACATGAAAAAAAAAAGATAAAATGAACATGAATTTGGGGGATTCTACCCCTCAGCCTACCCTCCAAAGGGATCTGCAGTGGCCGTATTCTTTGCCCCGTGACCAAACGGGGCCCCCGGCAACCACACGGGCTGGACTGAATGATAACCCAGATTAACCCAAAATTAACGAACAACAAACACAAATAAACAAACACAAATAAAGTCAATTTTAGCATCTGTTTTATCTACAAGGAGAGTTAGTTTGATTAAATGACATGAAATTAAACGTATTTTAGCCTTTTTAAGCACAGCTGTTTGGTTTTAAGAGTCGCGGTCCTTTTTAAGGAACGTCGGCACATGCATTTTGGAAGTCAAACACTGCAACACTTAAATGGCCTGTGAAGACCACTATCTATCTATCTACTGATACCGCAGCACGCCCTCACAGGGATTATGTGCATGCGTGCAGTGTGAGTTGTTAAAAGAAAGGTAAAATATCAGCAGTCAGAATGGACAAAATGATGGGTACAAAAAGAATTACCCCACCCACTTTTCACATAAACAACCAAAACTGAAAGTCAACCACTTATTTCATTATATTCACTTGAAGAAATATAATTTGAAATTGTCCTGATTTTTTATGGTCGAACCACTAAATCAATTAACCAAACCATTTGTGTTATTGCTCATAGGAATAGTGGGTGGGGGAATTGGCAAGTTCTCGCCTTTTTACCACAAATTGGGAATCAAATAATTGATATAATGCTATGGATAAAAAAGAAATTTACTAATAAACATTTCAAAACAATATGCAATACATAATATTATGATTACGCATAACGTTTTATGTATGTAACAGTGTCGGTGTCTAGCGATTAGGGTAAGGTTTTTTAATTTTCGCGAACACGAACGATTTCTTTTAAACACTGCACCTACCAATATGCATGTAATGGGTGGGTGGGAGTGGACGTGGAAACAATGATATATATATAGGGGCATAACAAATAACAAACAAGCAAATTATGATCATTGCGTTTTTGCTCCTGAAATTCACATTCTGATGACGAAACTCGTCGTGTTGTCGTTTGCATAACACGATCATTTCAGCCAAATTGCTATACGACAACACCAGAAACTCATCCTAAGTATATGACATTATAAATATCATTCAGAAATGTACATAAATACGACAATTTCACCGCTTCTTTCCACCTCTACAACTTACCACAATGGCGACGACATAAATATGCGGAAAACACGTACTGCGCAAGCGCAGAGCATAAATTTACCGAAAACACGCGCAATGAACCGAAATAATAACAACGGCCAAAAACGGCCCTGGGGATCTTTGCAATGATGAAAAAATTGTCCTCTCGCAAATCCAGAGGTCAAATCCAGAGGTCAGCGCAAAACTATTGTAACTACATATGAATAAAGAAGGAAATACAATAGTTTTGCACTGAACCATCAAAATGCTGATTGAAGGTGTTTTTAAATGTTTCCTTATGTAAGTCTATGTAAAAACATGCAAAATCTCTAAATACAATTTCTGGAACCAAGGGTTGCACTTCAAATGACCAAACCTGATATACTTCATACTGTCTTAGAAGCCGGATGTAAACCGTAGGTTTCTTTTGCTCATTTCGATTTGTTTTCCAGTTTAGTTTTTTTTTTGAGTGTAAAATGACTTCAAAATATGATAGACCAGCGCGTTTCAATACCTTTTTACAAGTGCAAAACACAACAACACCCTCAACCGAAATTTAAACCCATAACTACATGCTAACAATCTTAAAGAAGATTTTTTAAGTTTCGCTATATAAGTCTATGTAAAACATGTAAAATCTTTATATACAAACTTTAGAAAAATTAACAAGAGAAAAAACACTTACAAACAGGAAACAATAATAAAAATGAAGAAATAAAAAATAAAAATAAAGTTTACCTCCAGTGGGATTTGAACCCACGGGCCTAGCTTGCCAGTGTACAAGAAGTAATTAAAAGTTTTTTCTATGGTGGCCATCTTGGATGTCACGTTTAACTTATTTTAACAAATTTGAAAAACATTCATCTAAGGATCATCCATGTGAAGTTTGGTCAAAATTGACCAAACTGTTTCTGAGAATATTATTTTTTTAAGATTATCCTATAAAAGTCTATGTAAAACATGTGACCCCTGGGGCGTGGCCATTGTTACCATTTTAACAAGATTGGTAGACATCCATAAACTTATAGTAAATGCAAAACATTAAACCTCTGGCTCTTGTAGTTTTAGAGAACATTTTTTAAGTATTTCCCTATAGAAGTCTATATAAAACATGTGACTCCTGGGGCGGGGCCAAATGTGATCCCACGGTCACTATTTGAAAAAACTTGGTAGAGGACCATGAGCTTATAGTAAATGCAAAATATTAAACCTCTGGCTCTAGTAGTTTCAGAGAAAAAGAAAAAAAAATCCCCTAGATAAGTCTATGTAAAACAGTGACCCCCTGGGGCGGGGCCAAATTTGTCCCCAGGGTCACCATTTGAACAATTTTAGTAGAGGACCATAAGCTGATGCTATATGTAATACATGAGACCTCTGCGGCTTGTGGTTTCAGAGAAGAAGATTTTTTAAAGTGTTTTCCTATATAAGTCTATGAAAAACATGCAAAATCTCAATATACAAACTTTGGACCCCCGGGGCACGGGCATTTTTGATCCCGGGGACTTCATTTGAACAAAATTGATAGTCTAGTCATTAGCGGACATTTTAAAAGAAAAACTGTCGAAATCTGTCTGGCGGTTCTTGAGAAGAAGATTTTTTAAGGTTTCGATTATATATGGTAATGGCGGCCATCTTGGATGTCGTATTGACCTAATTTTAACAAATCTAAAAAGTATTCACCTAAGGATCATCCATGTGAAGAGTGGTCAAAATTGGCCAAGCGGTTTCTGAGGAGAAGTCGTTTGAAGCAAAAGTTAACGACGGACGACGGACGACGACGACGACGACGGACGACGGACGAAGAGTGATCCAAATAGCTTACGTGTGAGCCTTCGGCTCAGGTGAGCTAAAAAGAAAACTCCCGGGTTAGGGAAGCAGTCAAAAGAATCTGATGATCCAGTTGTACTGCACAACATATTTGGAGACTTGGAGATGGAGGTTGATGATCCAGCACGTCTGGAACTCCCAAAGTCTCCAAGGTCTGCCAAACTCAAAGGCCGTTACCCCGTACTTCCGCCTTAGTGACATCAAAATCAAATAAGGTCATTCAATGGAACTGCCGAGGTTTAAACCTAATTATGATGAAATCAGCTTACTTTTAAATAAACACAATCCTGTTGCATTTTGTCTTCAAGAAACTTTCTTGATGACTAGTGATAAGATATCTTTTAAAAACTATTCATTGTATAACTACATGTGTGATACATGTGATAAAGCTTCTGGAGGAGTTTCGATTCTTGTGAATGGCAACATTCCTCACAGAACTGGTTCGTTGAAAACTGGTTTGCAAGCTGTTTCGGTCAGTGTTACAATGCACAGAGTTATAACAATATGCTCCTTCTATTTACCGCCCAGTTCTTCACTAGACCTTAAAGATCTAAATCACCTAGTTGCACAATCACCTTTTATCCTCTTGGGTGATTTTAATGCACACAACTACATTTGGGGTTGTAAGGATATAAACGATAAAGGCAAGAAAGTTGAGGATTTTTTAGAAGAAAAAAAACTTGTATCTTTTTAATGATAGCAAATCACATACTTATTTACATCCAGCTACAGGCTCTCATTCTTCCATTGATTTAACAATATGCGCTCCCACGCTATTGATGAATTTTTCGTGGAGTGTTGGTGACGACCTATGTGGAAGAGACCACTTCCCCTTATTTCTTGCAAATATCGGCTCTCCACTTCTCGAAAGAACGCAACGATGGAAACTTCGCAAAGCCGATTGGGATACGTTTCGATCTCTTTGTGAGGAACAATTAAAGCCTTCCGTTTTCGAGGATGTCGAAGACGCAACTGCTCATTTTACCAAAACCCTTTATGATATAGCTGATCAAACTATTCCAAAAAACTCGGCAAATGCAAAACGCCCACATAAACCATGTTACGATGATGACTGCAAAAAGGCAGTCAGCGATCGTAAAGCTGCTTTGAATGCATTTAACTTGCGGCTAACTCAAAATAGTTTAGAAACTTTTAGAGTTTACGTGCGAAAGCCCGTCGTACTATTAAGGATAGCAAGAGGAAATCCTGGAGATCTTATGTCTCTAGGCTGAACTCTCGCTCATCTCTTAAGAAGACGTGGGACATGGTCCGGAAAATAAACGGTAAAGGTAATTCTAGTTGTGTAAATCATCTTAAAACTGATAATGAAGATACTACATCAGTCAAAGATATTACAAACACTTTGGCAGAAACTTTTTCTAAAAACTCTTCTCCTGAAAATTGTCAACCAAATTTTCTAAAAAATTAGAAACTAAAAGAACAGAAAAAGCTGAATTTTAAGTCGAAAAATTTGGAGAAATTCAATAAACTGTTCACTCTCAAAGAACTTCGAGAATCCCTTAAAAAGGCTCATGCTACATACGCTGGTCCTGATGATATCCATTATCAATTATTAAAACATTTACCTGAAACCTGTCTCTCTACACTTCTTGATATATTTAATAATGTTTGGGTGACCGGAAACTTCTCCGATTCTTGACGAATCTGCAAAGGATCCTACGGACCCAATAAATTATCGCATTATTGCTTTAACGAGTTGTATATTTAAAACCATGGAACGAATGATTAATGAGAGACTCGTTTGGTACCTGGAATCCAACAAGATGATAACAAAGTATCATAGTGGATTCCGGCGCCAACGAGGCACAACAGATAATCTCATTCGATTTGAATCATTTATTAGGGAAGCTTTCATAAAGAAAGAACATCTAGTCGCTGTATTTTTTGACTTGGAGAAAGCTTATGATACTGCATGAAAGTACGGTATCATGAATGATCTCCATGACCTTGGTCTTAGAGGCCGATTACCAATTGTTAAAGAGAATTTCTTAGATGATAGACAGTTTCGTGTCCGAATGGGTTCAACCCTCTCTGACATTCATGAACAGGAGATGAGTGTGACATAGGGCAGTAAACTCTCTGTAACCCTTTTTGATATAAACCTTAACAGTATAGTTCAATGCATCAACCCTGGTGTGGACTGCTCTCTATATGTTGACGACTTTGTTATATGTTATCGCGCAAAAACCATGAAACACTATTGAGAGACAACTGCAACAATGTCTGAATAAACTTCAGACCTGGTCGGATGAAATGTGGTTATGTATATGTATATGGATCGACTCGCAAATCATACTTGCAGATGCTCGATCCTATACATAATCAAGGATTACGACTCGCCTTAGGTGCCTTTCGTACATCACCAGCCGAAAGTCTATACGTTGAAGCTAATGAACCATCACTGTCTCATAGACGGGACAAATTAGCCCTTCAATATGCCATTAAATTAAAATCTAACCCTTCAAACCCAACATTCGATAATGTTTTTAATCCTAGTTATGAACCTCTTTTGGATCGAAAACCGAAGGCCATTCGACCATTTGGCCATCGTAGCCATATAACCTTTCATGTGTTGGTGCGCCTTAAAACCCAATTCAATTCAATTCGTATTAAACCAAAATTAAGAGACACTGAAATCGACCTAAATTTGATTGCCAAGTACAAAGTACCACACATTTCACCGCGGACTTTGGAAACACCAACAATTATTTTCGATCTTTGTAATAGTAACACATCCAATACAGATCCTACTGTCTTTCAAAGCAAATTTAATGAAATTAAATCAAATACTGTAATTTCAACATATATACACGGATGGTTCTAAAGATGGAGATAAAGTAGCTGCAGCAGCCGTTGTTCATAAACACAGCATAAAGGGCTGCCTGCCTGACAAGGCCTCTATATTTTCGGCTGAACTTAAGGCAATTGAACTTGCCTTAAATTATATTCAGGAATCTGATGATGACCATTTTGTAATCTTTTCTGACTCCCTTGCATCTCTTCAAGCACTGGGTAATATGAAACATGATAACCCAGTTGTGCTCCAACGTTTAGAAAAGTACAATTCTCTTATAGTTGATAATGTTATCATTTTCTGATGGATTCCAAGCCATATAGGAATACGTGGTAATGATAGAGCAAATAGTACTGCTAAAGCAGCATTAGGTTTACAAATATCTAATGCCAAATTACCTTATACTGATTTTAAATGTTGTATTAACACATATATATGTAACTCTTGGCAAGCCGCTGGGGATTTGTCAGTTAACAGCACGTCGACACATAAATAGCTCATGCGCAAAAACCGACGGAAGATGAAGAAATTAAGAAGTAATTAAAAATTAATGTAAATATATAAAGATAAAACTATTTACAAATAAGGGATGATATGGTAGTAATATAAACTGTATATGTAAATCAACAAATGCCCGTTAACAGGTATATAAGTAAGTAAATATATATAAGAACATATTATAATGATTTATATAGTCTGATTTATTTTAGGAAATCTAAAACAAGACTAAAATCTATAGTTTCAAATAACTCTTTCATAGTATTAATATTGTAGTACCTCTGATGCATAGGATCAACGTCTACACATTCCAACAAGATGTATTTGACCGTTAACGGTGCAAAGCAGGGTATACATTCTGGTAATTGCTCACCTTGTAATACATATGACTAAGTGGCATACAGTAGTGTCTATATGCTAAACTGAACATATAGTATTGATGCTCTTTTTTAAAAAAGACATTAAATTGTATTAAAAAACGAGCTTTTTGGTAAAACATTCCTTATTAATTACAAAATCAATGATCTATTGAACAAGTGGTTACCATGGACAGTTAGCATCTTATTGAAATCAAATTGCTTTAGCTACTCGTATTAACAACTATACTAAGGTACTAATCATAACACCGCGTTAGCTATATAACTGATATCAGTAATATTGGAGCTGAAAATCTCGAGAGGGTAATTAAGTTCTTTTAAACTAAAATCTATTTCAGAAATGTCTAGCGAAAATCCAAAGGGTGCAATTAAAAAGTAATTATGAACAAGAAAAAGCTATAATACATGTATTATAGCATGGGGAGTACGGACATGTTTGAAAGGCAGTGAAAGGATGATATTATTAGCATGACAGATTAGCAAGAATTTGACATATCGATTATCAGTCAAGCGACACATCTCCAAAATTGGGAAGGTGACAAAATCTGTCGTTTGACTGTTACTTGTGATACGCAGGCTTCATAACCGCTGCTTCCAACTAAATTCATTTTTGTTTATTTCGCTCTTCGGGGCATACACGTTTTATTAGATCCTGGGACCATACGCCGCTGGATATAAGGGATGAAATAAAGATACAAATATTGCTATATCCACCACCATATGCTTGCCATATTCTGGATGGTTAAAATTCTGTACAGTTGATTTTTATGAATATTGAGTTCTGCTCAACCCGGGGCTAGAGGGCGTGAGCTGTAGCTAGCAAATATCACTACCGCTCATGAACAGTGTCAATCAAACCGAGACTGCAATACTTCGTATGCGTCGTGCTCGGCCGTTTCCAAAGGTCCATTATCGTACTCTTTTTAAAGTTAAACTTAAATTAGATTAAACATATTTTACTTCAAAAAATGTTTAATTACATTTAATCTTAAAGCATATCCTTTGAATCTGCCAAATGAAGTTGCAGGTTATGCTTATATATTAATTCAAACACTTCATTACAATGAAACCCGGCGAAAACAAGCAAATTCAACGAAGTACATGTCCCCTATCAGTGTAACCACCTATCTTAAAACAATGGATACACCTCAATCCTGCCAAATTTCATAAGACAGCTCTCAAGGGAAAGTAAACTTATTGAGAAAACGTTTTTATTTTAATTAACAGCAACCTTGAACTTTGACCAATCGACCTGAATAACAATTCAGTGCTTCCTTTCAATAAGCTGCATATTTTGATAAAGTTTTGTTAAACTCCATTTAGATAATGTGAAGTTAACAGTTACCTTGAGCTTTGCATAAATAACTCTTTGCATAAATGACCCGAATAATAATCGCATGCTTAGTTCTCCGTTAGCCGAACCTTGTGGTGATTGTTACGCTAAATGCCTCAAGGGAGACTAAAGTTACTGAGCGAAAAGAGGTGTAGCTTCATGGTGAAGTCTTGTTAAAATCACGCAATGGGAACTAGTTTTACTCAGCGGAAACAATTTTTTATTTTATTTTTAATGAGAATGACCTAGAGGCTTGACCTTTTAACAAAACAACCTGAATAACAATCCCAAGCTTTCTTTCCACACCTTGTGGTGAAGTTTCCTTAAAACCATGCAAGGTAAAATCAATTTACTGAGTAGGAACCAATTTTACATGTACTAACAGTGACCTCGCTCTAAAATCAAATTACCTAAATAACAATCCTGATCTTCATTTAAACGAGCTGCAGTTTTTGGTGAAGCTTCGTTATTTTTTTTATGGCAAGGTGAATTTATACAGCAGAAAGCATTTTTTAGCTCTACTGATCAGAGGCTTATGCCGTGGTGCGGCGTCCGTCGTCCGTCTGTCCGTCTGTCCGTCTGTCTGTCTGTCCGTCTGTCTGTCCGTAAATTTTTTATTGTAGCGACTTCTCCTCTGAAACTACTGAATGGATTTTCATGAAACTTTACAGAAATGTTGCCCATGAAGTCTAGTTGATCCTAGCAAAATTCATGTTGATGTGAAATCCAAAATGGCCGCCAGATCTTAAAATAGATTTTTAAAAAACAAGTTTGTAGCGACTTCTTCATGAAAACTATAAGTGATATTGATATGGGACTTTTTCTAAAATGATCAGCATGACATGGTGTTGGTCCTTGTCGAAAATCGTTTTGATTCGACGTTAAACATGGCTGCCAGCGGCCATCTTTGTTTACATAGAGTTATATAATGAAAACTTGTAGCAACTACTTCTCTGAAACTACTTGACGGATTTTCATGAAACTTCACAGGAATGTTGCTCTTGATGTCTAATTGATCCTAGCAAAATTTCAGGTCGGCTAAAAATAATTTTTCAAAAAACAAGTCTGTAGCGACTACTTCCTGAAATCAAAATCAATCAGTAGAGCTTCAAGGTCATTGACCTCTTGTTATTTGTAGTAACAGTGATCTTAACCTTCGGACAAGTGATATGATTGTAAATCCGTTTTCTTAAATCCGTCAAGGGAAACTAAAGGTATTGAATAGAAACCAATTTCCTATAGCAAGAATGACCTTGACTTCTGCCAAGTCATTGAGTACCTTCATTGTGGCTTTCTAGGCTACTGTTTTTTTTTGTATTATATTTACACGAGCATATTTGTGTTTTACTTATATTGCCTATTGATGCTGCCTTGTCGGTTAGAGAATAAATCATGGCGGGGATTTCTTTATTTACACTGTCCTGTTTTAATGGGTTGACAGTAGGGTAAGTGTGAGGTTTGGTTCACCCTAGAACCGGTTTAAACCCCCAGTGGCCTACTTTGCCACTGGCCGTTCCAAGGCGGTAGCCCTATTGTCAACCCTTTTGTGTTTGTGATGTAGTTTGCATTTGTTATTACTTTTGCCTTTCTGTTTGTCTGTTTGCGTGTTTGTTTTTTGTGTTTTGTGGTTGACTGTCGTCCTTGAATGCTGCTTTCCCTGTCCGATATTTTTATCCGTATTTATATGCATAATTGTGTTATTTGTGCCGTGTGGCGACCGTAAAAAGTCTCCCCGTACATCCAATCAATATTGTTATTTTTACATCCTACAGGGATTGTTCGACATTCATTGATCCAGTTTTCCTTAAACACTTGTGTTTCATATACCGCGTTGAAGGTTTTGTGCTCATCAACATTTTGGCCCATTTTATTAGGGTTTTCCTTAACTTTCCTCATTATCTTGCATTAGACACTGACGTGAGTTTTGGACCTCTTTTAACAGTCCGTAAGTTTACTAATATTATTTCTTACGCATATTTGATACGATTCTATTTCGTATCTCTAATAAATACTTATTGGCCCTTATTTCGCTTTTCACAGAATGGTATTACTCTCCATAAAAGTAATTATGAGTCTTTTAGCTAAAACTTTAAAAATAAATCTTTCACCTCTTCGGTTACACTCTGCGTCATCAATACAAATTCCAAAAAATAACTCTTCATTTCTTAGAACTAAACCATATGTACGCCTTACACCTTTAAATCTTCATTCGGCAACCTCGTTTCATGTTCCTTCGAATAATATTGCTAGGATTTTTATTAATGGCTCAAATGTTTCCGTAACTCCTCTAGGACCACCTGTTTTGAGGAATACTATATAAAGTCTCCTTTCAGAAATCATTTAGTTCATTCAAGACGCAGGGTGTTTCCCTCTATTTATAAGTGCAATGCTAAGAGGTGCAGTTGTTGCAATTATTTGTCGTGCAAGTCCACCATTAAATCAGCTGTTAATGGTAGATTGTTTAATGTATGTCTAGCTTCAATGTTGATTGACGTACTTCTCACGTCATTTATGTTTTGACTTGAAATGCACCACTTTGCGGTATACAATATGTTGGACAAACAGGTCGATCCTTAAAAGTTCGATTTCGTGAACACAAATATAATGCAAGTAATCCTAAAAAGTTAAAAAATTACTTGTACCAACACTTTCGTCAGTCAGGTCATAATTTTAATTACGTAACTGTTCAACCGGTTGAATATTTATTTTTTGATAATGATGCTACTAAAAGCTTCAAAATAAAAGCTAGACATATTGCAGAACTTAAGTGGATAAAAAACTTACAGACATCTTATCCACTCGGCCTTAATGACAATATTTATCAAGAAGGAAATATTTCTAAAGATCCTAATATTGACATTTTTTTTATATTTTCTATTCGAAAGCGTAAATCTAGGTCTCATGGTCTTAGGCGTAATGGTAACATCCAACGTAAATCGCGTGTAATTATTTCTGTCGCTGATTAACATACTATTTTTAAACAGTCTGGAAAGCACTCTATGCGTTCACGGCTTACCTCTTTGTCTATTTCTTCATTAAAGTTGATCGACGAGGAAGCCGACAAAATTTTCATTCGTACAGATCCCTTGTATAACACTGCTTCCATAGTTCAAAGCTACACACAACATGTTCTCCGACCCCATATTGACAAGGAGTCTGATCACGTCAGGCATTTTCTAAAACTACTATATATTAATAAAGGTATTGATTTCATTGACATGCCTAGTATTTTCGGGATACTCATGTAGTTGATTCTATCCCAAAATATTTCAAAAATTCCGAAAGTCCTGTAATATGTTAACAGTATAAAAAGCCTATTAGAAATATTATTTTCAACTACAACAAAATAGTTTCTGACCTTGATATAGTACGTAATACTCCTAAGGAATGTGAAAATGTTGCTATGCTCCAGCAGGTCATGTCATCACTGGTAATTTTGATATTGTTGATAAACGTATTCGGCATTTGTTTTCGAAAGGTCCTAAATATAGATTACCTTCAACTATTGATTTTAATGCCTGTCGTGCCCAGATCGCCCACTCCATTGAAGATTTTAGTATAAAATGGTGTCGTAGAGAACATGCGGACCCAAACTCGCTTTCTACTTGGAAAAAGTATATTCTTAAAATTATAGATACACGTATTAACTTTTATAATGCTAACCCCTCTTTACTACCTCCGAGACCTAGGTTTTCCTTTCGTAATCTAAAATCGGGAATTCAGGAATTTCATAATAAATTTGTTTTAGTAAATGCAGATAAAGCAGCTAATAATGTAATTATTGTTTGACGCCTACATTACGTCAATGTTTTATCTCTGGAACTCGGCAGCACCAATTCGTATACTCCAGTTAATTCTACTGAGGATGATGTTGTTTCCGCACATATCTCTCGGTGCACTACTTTCAAGACTGGTGTAAGCGATAAGCAAAATAAACTGCCTACCAAGTACTGGATTCCTAAATTACATAAAAATCCGTATAAGGCCCGCTTTATTTCTAATTCTAGTGCCTGCACCACAACAAACATCTCCAAACTTTTAACTTCTTGTCTTACTGCCGTTGAAGATCACGTTAAACTATATTGTGATAAAACTTATGAAAACTCTGGGATTAATTTATTTTGGTCTATAAAAAATTCAGGAGACGTTCTTGATAAAATTTTCAATAAAGGTCAAGTTTCATCAATAAGTACTTATGACTTCTCTACACTATATACAACTTACCACATCATCTTATTAAAGACAAGCTAATTTCTCTTATTCAAAAAACATTCGCTAGAGAAAATACTACATTTTTGGCATGTAATAATATTAAAGCGTTTTTCTCTAACGGCAGTTTAGACAATTATACTATGTGGACTTGCTATGAAGTTTGTGAAGCACTGATCTTCCTATTAGATAATATTTTCGTCAGGTATGGTACCACCGTTTATAGACAAATTGTTGGTATCCCTATGGGTACGAACTGTGCACCACTTGTCGCAGATTTGTTTTTATTTTGCTATGAAAGGGATTTCATGTTGAGTCTTTCACCAGATACCCAGGCAGATGTTATTGAAGCTTTTAAAGACACCTCTCGGTATCTGGATGACATACTGAACATTGACAACACTTTCTTTCCAACTATGGTTCATAATATTTATCCTAAACAACTTCAGCTTAATAAAGCTAATGTATCTGATAATAACGCTTCTTTTCTTGATTTAGATCTCTCGATTGAAAATTGTGAAATAATTAGCAAAGTCTATGACAAGAGAGATGATTTTAATTTTGTTAATTAGTGCCACTTGATGGTGATGTTCCCCGAGCAACTTCTTATGGGGTGTATTTGTCTCAACTTATTCGTTTTTCCAGAGCTTGTACTCGGGTTGAGGACTTTAATATTCGTAATCTTTGTATAACTAAAAAGCTACTCAATCAGGGTTACCGTTACCATAAACTTCGTAAAATGTTATTATCGTAACCCTGATCTTCTTTCCAAATATAAAAGTAATTTAAGGACTCTTCTGCGACAAGGACTATCACAACCTGACTTCTATGGTGATGTGATTTATAAACTTCGTAAGAGTCATGGTCATGATCACTTTCATACTATCTTTGTTAAACTTGTTAAAAGGTTTATCAAAAGAGGTTATGACCCTATCATTCTGCCACGTACTGCATGCTTGGTGGTGGACCCTTTTCCCAGTTCGCCAATATGCTTTCCTCTTTAATTGTACGATGACCGGACAGGCTGTGGATCCTATGATGACGCCTACCTAAAGCCCATTGGGACGGTGGCGTTTGATGTTTGTCTATAATCTTTCCTGTCATGCCCTTAATGGTTTATTCTCTTGTTGCTCTGGCTTCTGCAAAGTCATTGAGTATCTTTCATTGTGGCTTTCTAGGCTATTGATTTTTTTGTATTATATTTACACGAGCATATTTGTGTTTTACTTATATTGCCTATTGATGCTGCCTTGTTGGTTAGAGATTAAATCATGGCGAGGATTTCTTTATTTACACTGTCCTGTTTTAATGGGTTGACAGTAGGGTAAGTGTGAGGTTTGGTGCACCCTAGAACCGGTTTAAACCCCCAGTGGCCTACTTTGCCACTGACCGTTCCAAGGCGGTAGCCCTATTGTCAACCATTTTGTGTTGTGATGTCGTTTGCATTTTTTATTACTTTTGCCTTTCTGTTTGTCTGTTTGCGTGTTTGTTTTTGTGTTTTGTGGTTGACTGTCGTCCTTGAATGCTGCTTTCCCTGTCCGATATTGTTATCCTTCTTTAACATCAAACTACCTAAATAACAATTATGAGCTTTCTTTCCACGAGACGCACTTTGTGGCGAAGATTTATTAATTTTCCTTAAGGGAAAGTGAATTTATTCAGCAAAAAGCAATTTGTATTTTTAGTAACAATGAACTTGACCTTTCGATAACATGCAGAACATTCCAATGCTTAATTCCAATGAGGTGAAGTTTTTGTTAAATCCGTCAAGGGAAACTAATGTTATTGAATGGAAACCAGAATCCTATTTATAGTAACAATGACCATAACCTTTTACCAAATGACCTGAATAACAATCCTGAAATTTCTTTCCAATGAACTGAAAAACAATCCTGAAATGTCTTTCCAAGAGACCTTGTGGTGAATTTTCGTCTGTATTAAACGCAGAAAATTTCGACAATCCGTAAAGAGCAAATGTTGTTCCGATCTACAATTGGTCAGTGAAGCCTTTCTCGGATTACTTTATTACAATTTTTCATGATCGAGTTTACTCGGTTGATACAATACAGCTTATGCAAAACCCACACTTTATTATTTAATTTTGAGCAAGTGAAATCGCGTGCTTATGCAGAATTTGATGATAAAGTACTTGGAGTGGAATTCAGCTACATGAAAAATGACTTACGCGAAGATACTTTGCGTAAACTCAAAATTTGGCCATGTTGAAATTACAGAGGTAACGGGTGCATCTATTTCTATGTTTAGGTCATTTTTGTCCATAAATATTCAGTAAGTTTAGAGAAAAATGGTAAACTTTCTGTTTTTGAAGACAGTTTAACCGCCTTTTCTTTTGAGTGGGTTTCTTGAATACATATTACATCTGGTTTAGGATTCATATCTTCTAATACCTGCTGGAATTCTGTTGCTTTGTGCACTTTTTTCCCCGTAAGGCCCCTGGCGTTCCAAGACATGACTACTAGGTTTTGTTTCTTGAAGTTAAACTTATTATTTTTTGGGGTGTAATAAGTCACGATCCTAGTAGTAGTGGTTGGGGCAAATGAAAAATGAAGGCTCTATCGTCTTAACGAGACAAAAGTTAACGACGGACGGACGACGGACGGACGACGGGACGGACGACGGACGGACGACGGACAATTCGGCATCCCATAAGCTCTGCTGGCCTTCGGCCAGTAGAGCTAAAAATGCCAAAATGAATATGACGTGGGGATCCCCTATGACGTGGAGGGATCCCCTATAGCTTAAGCACAATGTGCAGTGGTTGTATACCACCCCAGCAAGTACACAGGGTGACAGTTAATCAGTTACTTTACTATTAGTCTAACTTTACTAGTCCGTATTTTTATATAAATATATCAATGGTATCTATGGTTAGAATTAATGAAAAACTAGGAATGTGTCCATGGGACACGGATGCCCCCACTGAAAACAATCAGTGTAAAATGATGGAAAACGGGCCATAACTCTGGTGTAAACAATAGTTGCCATGTTAAATGACGAATAAACATGATTTTCGACAAGGTCCAACTCAATGTCATGCTGATCATTTTAGAAAAATCAATATCACTTATAGTTTTCAAAACGTAGGTGCTACAATGTTGTTGTTTTTTTAAATCTATTTTTAGCCATGGCGACCATGATGAAATCCCGGCCGACCTGAAATTATGCTAGGATCATCTGGACATCAAGTGCAACATTCCTGTGAAGTTGCATGAACATCTGACATGTAGTTTCAGAGAAGTATTCGCTACAAGGTTGTAGTATATAACACTCAAAATGATTTTTAACAAGAATCTTCACCAACATCATGTCATGCTGATCATTTTAAAAAAGTCTCATATCAATATCACTCATAGTTTTCAAGGAGTAGTTGCTACACATTTGTATTTTAAAAATCTATTTTCATCCGCGGCAGCCATTTTGAATTTCCAACCGACTTGAAATTTTGCTAGGGTCAACTAGACATCAAGAGCAACATTCCTGTGAAGCTTCATGAAAATCTATCCAGTAATTTCATAGAAGTAGTGGCTACAAGTTTTTACTATTCAACTATGTAAACAGAGATGGCCGCTGGCAGCCATGTTTCATGTCAAATCAAGATGATTTTCGACAATGACCAACATAATATCATGTTGATCATTTTAGAGAAAGCCATATCAATATCACTTATAGTTTTTAGGAAGTAGTACCTAAATTATTTTTTAAATCTACTTTTAGCAGTGGCGGCCATCTTGAATTTCCGGGCGGCCTGAAGTTTTGTTAGGATCAACTAGACATCAAGAGCAACATTACTGTGAAGTTTCATGAAAATCCGTCAAGTAATTTTAAAGTAGTCGCTACGAGTTTTTATTATATTACTCTATGTAAACAAAGATGGCTGCTGATGGCCATGTTTGATATCGAATCAAAATAATTTTCGACACGGATCAACATTATGTCATTCTGGTTATTTTAGTTTAGAAAAAGTTTCATATCAATATCACTTATAGTTTTCAAGAAGTAATCGCTACAAACATTTTGTTTTAAATCTATTTTTAATCGTGGTGGCCATCTTGAACTTCCAGCCGACCTAAAATGTTTCTAGGATCAACTAGACATCAAGAGCAACATTCCTGTGAAGGTTCGTGAAAATTCGTCCTGTAGTTTTAGAGGAGTAATCGCTACAAAATGTTACTATATAACTCTATGTAAACATCATGTCATTTTGATCATTTTAGAAAAAGGCCCATATCAATATCACTTATGGTTTTCAAGAAGTCAAACTTGGATTTTACATCAAATAAATTTTTGCTAGGATAACCTGGGACATCATGGGCTACATTTCTGTAAAATTTCATAAAAATCCATCCAGTAGTTTCAGAGGAGTAGTCGCTACAAAAACAGTTTACGAACGGATACTGCACCACGGTTAAAGCTCTGCTGATCTTTAATCAGTAGAGCTAAAAACAAAAAACTTGTGATTTACTGCATTAAACGTCTGAATTCAAATATGGATCTGTTTCACAATTTACTAGAACATGTAAACGGAAGGGTTAAGAAAGTTTGTATACATTTTTAACAGAGCATACATTTTAAATCAGTTGTTTTAATTAACGGCTGTGTTCATCGGGTGATTTAATGCAAAAGTGATGGTAACATATTATACAAAAAGTCAATAGTGCTTGACACAAAATCTATATCATCTCTGTAGGTTGGAAATAAATCGTCGGTTGTTTACAAAGTCAGATGAGGGATAATGTATTTTAAAAGTTTTGCAACACTAGTAATTGCCCTCGAGTCGGACTGTAAAGATAAGTTATGAAATCAATTGATACAAAACTAGAAGGATGTTCCACAGAACACTTGGGTCACTTGCCTTGTGCTTATTTCAGCATGTACAATCTAAATATAAAAAGAGGCATAACTCTGCCAAAATGAAAGTCAGTAAGTTATAGGTCATGTTTAACATATTTCTTGAGGTAAGATGAAGATGTGTGTGAAGTTTTATGAACATATGCCAAATACTTTTCAAGTTATTATGGCCAAGGTTAGGTTAAGATGTAACTGTGATGGGCAATGACGACGACGATAGACGAAGTGATCCATGCTACGCAGGCAATACAAAAAATGATTAAACAATTATTGGTTTGTCTTCCTTTAACATACAGACATAGTAATGTTCATTGGTTTCAAGTACAGAAGAAATTAAACCGTACATTAATGACAAAATTGGGGGCAAGTCTGATTGTGGGGAAAGTTACCGGACATTTCTAAAGGGGTGTTTTTCTGATTTAGAGATGATGGAATCTATGTAAACAATAGCGCATATTTTCTGATATTATTTAAAAAAACAACCTTATTTCAGAACTCCAGATAAGCAATTTGTGGGAGTATTATAATTTAGGAAGTCAGCACTGAAAAAAATATTGGGAGTGAGCATTGGAAATTAACAATGCTAGTTTAATAAAGTCATATTTTGAAGCAAAATGCAAAACCATTATAACATTTACTCTTTAAAATAATCTGAATCAGCACTACAGATGTATTTAGGAGGTACATGTAAAATACCCTTTGACAAGGAAGTTTGTCTGGAGCTCCGAACAGTCTTCATGAAAAGTATTTTGAGCTATTATTCGGGCATGTGACTTACACAAAATTACTAGCCGAACACATTTCTACTGACCCGAATTGTTTAAGATTAATTTGAGTGTTATTTTTAGACAAATATGTATATTGTCACGGAGAGTTACATTTTCTATAGAATAATATCACAAATAATTAAATTAAATAAAGAACTTGATGTTTTGACACTTTTTTCTCAGTCATTGGGTCTGAAAATTACGGGTTCTGTTTATTTCATAAGTTTTTTTTGTTTGAGTCACTAACGTCTGCATTGCTTTTGTCTGCCGGGTTACGCTTTCGAGCTCATCGTAGGTTACAAAATAGACCGGAAATGGTTTTCAGTTCATTAACAGTCGGGTCTACATCGCGGTATTGATTCATTCTAAATATTGCTCCTTCTTCCCTAGCGTCGTTCAAAAACAGCAAATACAATTGAAAACCAGTCTGTTTTAAACCGAGAGGTGTTTCCGGCGATGTATAAACAAAATAAATCTAAGACGTTAATTTTGACTGGTTCCCAGTTTCGCGTTCGCTAGTAAATACTAAATGGACACACAAAGATACGAATCAGTTTAAGTATAGGCTGATATTTTGATAACTTTTGCCTTCGATTTCATGGTGGTCCGAAGTTACTGCAGTTTAATAGCGCAGTAAAGGCTTACCTGTCCATTCCTTCTAGGGAAATTTTGGGACTCACACTTGCAACACTAACAACATAAACTCGTACCTACCTTCCATCACGAACTTTTCCACAACCGAACATGTATGTAATAAGTTTAAAATGCTCAATGAAAATGACGTCGATATGCACACGTTGATACGCTGCACACAGCCATATATATTCACATGAACTTGTGAAAAGCCACATGAAGCGTGACCTATTTTTCTACTAAAATCATAAAATGCCATATTACCACAACACCTACAAACACTTAAATGCCGTACTTACCTTTCGCCCAAAAAAACTTATCACCAACGGTTTTAACTAGGTTACAATGGTTTCAAATGTCCACTTTATATCATAAAGTCGACCTACTGTACACCAAAGAAAAATGGCGTTCATTAAAACCGAACTACCGAGTCTGCGTATGCGCGTCGAAAATAAACCGGAAGCCAATAGTCTTTTTAATAATACCAATAATATACAGACGTTAAAGGATCGACTTATGTAATGGCCAAGTATTACGCCCCGTTCATGTATCTACATCCATTAGTGTTTTTCCGTACTAGGAAAGGCAAATACGTGTTGATTAAACAAATCAAACAACTGTGGCGTATACGCTTCCGGACAATGATTCAATGGTGTCCAACGCGTTGATGAACGTTGACAATCTTGTGCGAGGCCGTTACATTCATGAAATGAAAGTATGGGCTCAAACAGACGTGCATAAGAATCTTCCGTAATCTTCTCTGTATTTACATGAAATGTAATGGGACAGACGACTATCTTGATGCTTATTTTACACATTGCCACGCATCAAATCAAACGTCGTCTGTTTTTTCCTAAAACCCTTTTTTTAAAAGGTTGAAATTTATTGTCTAGATATAGTTTAAACTTGTTTTAAAACAAAAAATAAAATTGCGTAATCATGTTTTCCCATGAATTAAAATAACCGTATACATGTATATATTAGCCATATATTGTTAAAATATAAAGGATGCAATTTGAATAATTTACATTTTAACTAAAACCATCTGTTTTAAAATTTAATTAAAGCCCTTGTATAACGTGAATCGTATTTTACTTTCATTATAATAAATGAATCCCCTGGAAGCAACACAAACAAACAATATATAAATGTATCAGAATCGGTTTTATTAGGTCTGTCCAATAGGGGTAATATATGGTGCAACATCTCACATGCTCCCTAGCAAGGTTTTAAGCGGTATGTTACTTTAAAGTTACGTCGATTGAATGAATGAATGGTGTTTTACGGCACGTCGACACATAAATAGGTCATATTGTGCGCAAAAAACGACGAAAGATGAAGAAATTCAGTAGTAATTAAAAATTAATGTAAATATATAAAGATAAAACTATTAAAAAATAAGGAATGATATGGTAGTAATATAAACTATATATGTAAATCAAAACATGCCCGTCAACGGGTATATAAACAAGTAAATATATATAAGAACACATTATAATGATTTATATAGTCTGATTTCTTTTAGCAAATCTAAAACAAGACTAAAATATAGGGTATCAAATAACTCTTTCATAGTATTAAAATTGTAGTACCTTCGACGCATATGATCAAAGTCTACACATTCCAACAAGATGTGTTTGACCGTTAACGGTGCAAAGCAGGGTATACATTCTGGTAATTGCTCAGCTTGTAATAAATATCAATGAGTATAACGTGTATGCCCTATGAACGTGTATGCCCTATCCTGCACCGGGCTTGGACACTTCATCTCGACGAATAGGTCTACTAGAAGAACGCCATTCTCGTATTAACGGTTTAATTGAATGGAGTTTATTGTTAACTGACAAATCCGAATCGGCTTGCCAAGAGTTACGAATAAATGTGTTAATACAACTTTTAAAATCAGTATTTGGCATTAGATATATGTAAACTAAATGCTGCTTTTGCAGCACTATCAGCTCTATCATTACCATGTATTGCTACATGGTTTGGAAGCCAGCAGAATATAATAACATTATCAACTATAAGAGAATTGTATTTTTCCAAAAGCTGAATCACAACTGGGTTATTATGTTTCATATTACCCAGTGCTTGAAGAGATGACAGAGAATCAGAAACGATTACACAATGGTCATCATCACATTCCTGAATATAATTTAAGGCAAGTTCAATTGCCTTAAGTTCAGCTGAAAAGATAGAGGCCTTGTCAGGCAGGCGCCTCTTTATGCTGTGTTTGTGAACAACAACTGCCTCAGCTACCTAATCCCCATCTTTAGAACCATCTGTGTATATGTTGAAAGTTACTGTATTTTGATTTAATTTCATTAAATTTGCTTTGAAAGACAGTAGGGTCTGTATTGGATTTGTTACTATTACAAATATCAAAAATAATTGTTGGTGTTTGCAAAGTCCACGGTGGAATTTGTGCTACTTTGTACTTGGCAATCAAATTTAGGTCGATTTCAGTGTTTCTTAATTTTGGTTTAATACGAATTGAATTGAATTGGGTTTTAAGGCGCACAAACACATGAAAGGTTATATGGCTACGATGGCCAAATGGTAGAATGGCCTTCGGTTTTCGATCCAAAAGAGGTTCATAACTAGGATTAAAAACATTATCAAAAGTTGGGTTTGAAGGGTTAGATTTTAATTTAATGGCATATTGAAGCGCTAATTTGTCCCATCTATGAGACAGCGATGGTTCATTGGCTTCAACATATATACTTTCGGCTGGTGATGTACGAAAGGCACCTAAGGCGAGTCGCAATCCTTGGTTATGTATAGGATCGAGCATCTGCAAATATGAATTGTGCGTCGATCCATATACTTTAACCGTAGTCCAGCTTGGATCTGATGAGATCTATAAAATTTTAAAAGTACTTTACGATCTGTTCCCCAATTAGTGTTTGCAACAACTTTAAGTAAATTAAGAGCTTTAAGGCACTTGACTTTCAAGTATTTAAGGTGTGGTATAAACGTTAATTTACGGTCGAAAATAAGACCAAGACATTTTGTTTCATACACTACTGGTATTGGTGGCCCATCCAGTGTTAGATGAGAGCCTTCATGATGTTTACGTAGTTGACAAAAGTGCATACAATTAGTTTCAGATTTAAAAAAATTAAAACCATTTTCATCCGACCAGGTCTGAAGAAGGAAATATAAAAAGATCGGACAGGGAAAGTAGCATTTTGAAGTTTATTCAGACATTGTTGAAGTTGTCTCTCAATAGTGTTCATGTTTTTTGCACGATAACATATAACAAAGTCAGACGATCGAGTTTGGTGGATCCCAAAGAACCAGTAAGTAATACTGGTTTGTAGCCGGGGCTGCATTTTAATGCCGTGATAGAGCACTAAACAAACTATAGTGTGAATGTTAATAAATAATAAAAAGTGGATTCCTTCGAAGCAACAAACACAAACAGGAAAAAAAATAGCAGACTCGCTTTCATTAAAAGTAGGTATAAAATGTATGTTCCTGGGTGGTAATAGCATGGAAAGATTCTTGCTCTCAAATGTATGTAGTTGTTCTGAATATAAAGCATGATTTAACTACAAGAAATGTGGTGATTGTATTGATAGGAATGATGTTATGTCATGTGGCGCAGTCGGTAGCGCGGCGGATTTGTAACCGGAGGCCCCGGGTTCAATCCTCCGTGGTGCCATTGAGTTCCGTCGGTGTGTTCTTGGGCAAGACACTTTCCCTTAGCCCCGTCCGTCGGATGAGGACGTAAACCGGGCGGTCCCGGGTATCGGTCAATCCTCCAACCATAGAAATTTATTCGATAATAAGAGTAGGGCAGGTTCCCGGATTCCTATGTATCCTTCCCCTCTCTCTGGGGCAGCTCTAAATAACCTATACTGTGTTGATGAGCCGTTAAAACAACATTCAGTTCAGTATCCAAAGACTATTTTTAAAATAACTGCATAGGGTATAACATTGTGGGGCATTTAAAGTTTGAATATTGATGTAGACTAAGCTTACAGTTAAAACTTTACTAGCATCTATTCTGCTGTAATCATGATTTTTGTTTATATTTTAACAAAGTAATCCCTTGCACATGTATATATTTATACAGTATATACTTTTCTCCAAACAAATGACTATCACAAGATTTCAAACATACATGATTGAAGATGTTCACACAAGTGACAGCAGTGGGATCATATTTCCTAAGATAATGTAGGTTATCTGAAGTTTTGCAGGTCCGTATGCAAAAATAATATAACCACTTACTGCTTTCTGTGAAATGTAAACAAACCTCTTAGAGGCATGTTTACATTGTTAAGCTACACTTAATGGCGATACAAACTTTAGTGTTTATTCTACTTTTTAAACCAATGACGATTTTACTACCTGCGCTCTTTGTGGTTTAGAGTGTGACCTATATAGAGACTATCGATAAAACCTATCGTAAACACTAAGCCGGATAGAGTCTACGAAGAGAAATCTTCACCAATACGCAACCGCGGTCGGTAGCTACGATCCCTCCATTTCGGTTTCTTAATGGTGAAGATTTCTCTCCATAGCCTCTATCCTATACGTGGTGATTGTAAAGTTACATACAATATTGTAAAACGGATTTACAAATTAAGTCAAAACCTTATGTTTAATACTACTTTTGGAATCATTTTGTTGAGTATTTGAATCGATGTACCTAATGAATAGTTGGTTAAACCCTTATGTCCAAGAGGCAAATGCATTAGTGCATAAATAGTGCTGCCTTTTTATGCAAAGGTTCTCCTGAAGACTGCTGGCATGGTGCGCTTCTTTACCGCTAATTGAACATATGAACAAATATAATAAAACATGCCCTGCCATTTAAGGCCATTAGGCGTATATATACATACTTAAATTAGTAACGTGTTTACATTTAAACGTTCTTATCTCTTTTAAGCATGTCCCATCTATATTTCTTTATAATACATTCGTATCAGGATATTTTAATCATTAATATAGTTTCCAAAGAGCTAACACTTTATTACGAGCGTATTGTGTTTGTCAGACGTACGTGCTGACAATATTAAAAACTACTATACATAATTAATCATTAAAACAAAAACAGTTACTCATATTCGTTAACCACGTGCAAATATCACATTCTGTATCATTACAGTTACACTGCAAATACAGTAAACATAAATATGAATCAACTGTACATGTTTATGCATTTAAGTATCATCTGGTCTTCCACCGAGTGTTGCATCAATGTTTGAAAAAGAGACAAGATGAATGACTAAATTAATAAACTCGGTGTCAATGACAGCAAATTGATTGCGGTAATACATATTATGAAATTTGGATGGGGAGATATTACTTTTCAAGAGTACTTTTGGCAACGCACATCGAGCTTGAGTGTCTTGTCATGCCAAAACCAGTGTTCTAAGTACCATTGTGCCATACAATGTCCATATCATTTTTATTGATTTCATATTGTTGTTTGATCGATATGAATTGTTATAATATTATTTCTCATTTATATTTTGTTGTTTGAACAATGGATGGCATATATATCGTCTTTCATTTTTATTATGGTAAGTAAGATACCGCTATTGCATTTGCCATAGTCTGTCAACGTAGCTTTCTGTCTTTCTTCTCGCCAATTGTGTTATTTTTTATTACCATATGCTCCTTCCACTAATAAAACAAGCGTGATGTTTCGATGTAAACATACACTCAAGAGATATCAAAACGCAACACGGGAATTTCCGCTATTAATTGTATATACTGCACACTTAATTGCACATAATATTCCGAATAAATCCCAAGATGTTTTGTAAAAAAAACGTTGCAGTTAATAAGGGAAAGGACACAACTGTGATGTTGTAGACGTTTTAATCACACTACACCCTGTAACAAGAACTTCATAAATGTTGAAGTTGCTCTTTGAAAAAGTGAGCTAGTTCAGGACTGTATTTAACGTAAATAGTTTGCAAATTTTTGCATTTAAGTTTGCTCACATGCTTGAGCCAAACACGTACTCTGTCAATAATGAAACTTTGAAGGAATACTATTTGCTGTATTATTTGTTGTTTTAGTATTTTTTCCAAAAGGAAAGGTCTTACGTGCCATGTGCCATTTGATTAAAAGCAGCATATTGTACATACAATATATAGCGGAAATTCCCGTGTTGCGTTTTCATATCACTTGAGTGTATATTTTCAAGTATATATGAATGAGTTATGTAGTATAGCTATTGTGTTTCATACACAAATGGATGGTTTATATTCTTAGTGAAATGATTTTACAGTAATTACTATTTAACTAAAAAAATGGCGTTGACGATAAACAACATGTTGAAGCCCCTTTCTGCGGATTTAATTTGCTGATTTTAGTTTTATTAAATTTTCATGAAACATGCCTCATTTAAGATTATATAAAAAATATTTAAATATCGTGTTATAATATTGGATAAGGTTGCGTATTTCTAATTATAAACTGCATACATTGCGTGGTACAAGTATTAACTTTCATAGGCCTTCCAACCCCTTCTCCAAGAAGCGAAAACGTGGTTGGCTGAGGTATGACATTTAACCTTCATTTCGGCTTAAAAAAGTTTGCATTTTGTAAAAATAAAACATTTAATAGATAATTTTAAATAGGTTATCAAATATTTTCAGTAAAACTATTTTTAAGTGTGTTTCATTATATTATATTGTTTCATTGCGTCGAAATATCCGTTATAAAATCCTGCTAATATAAGCTTTCACATCGCTTAATGGAATTAAGGCGGGACCACGTAATGAGACCCGCTTTTGACAGATTAAGTGCAGATGTAAAAATTAACAGAGGTCAGTCAGTACAATCATGCTAGTTTGAAATATACAATATGCATTTTAAGGAAGGATTACACGTATCTACAATAATTCACACAAGCTATGATCATTGAAATGAATAATAAAATACGTTTGTTTTTTGAAAAATTAACATACGGTGGAAATGCATGTCAACAGTCAGTGGGGATTCCATATTGTTCGTACACAAATATATTTTAAGCCAAGAAAGTTGGATTTTCATGCTTTCAAACACTTTTGGATGTAAATATCTACAGAACAAGGTAATTTCATGAACATCTGGAATCTAGTTCTTTAGATATTAAATGACAGGTCACACAATGAGGAGGGAGGGTGGCGTGCGTGTCTGTTTGTGTGTGTAGGGTTGGACGGGTGTAGAGGAGGCGGGGACTATGGCAACGTATTTAGTGTTTTGCAACCTAAATTATCGATTTTTACCTAACAAGACTAACATAACGACGGCAATATTTGTTTGGATTGTGTGTGTCTCTTTTTATACTTTCTGACAATATTCCACCAAGCCTTCTAACTCGTTATGATGATAAGAGGGGTGATCCAGAAATACTTGGACTTTTATTGTAAAAAGTATATTACTTTATATTAATTTTGTTAATCAAGTTGTGCCATCGTGCGATTTCTTTGTTTCTTCATAAAAAAAGGACTTCCTATTGCTATCGGTGAAATGACAGGTGTATGTTTTAGTTATAATATAAACGAAAGAAAATGTAATTGTTTTAAATAATTTTGAAGATGAGTGTCATTTTATTTTAACATATTCTAATATTTAAAATGACTATTATATACGTTTTGAACAGTTGTTGTTCTAAATTGTGTTTAAATTGTCTATAATTGTAAATGTTTATGTAATTAAAATTTCAACTTTAAAGTTTAATGACTACATATATAGTTATATTAAACATATTTTAAATGGTGTATTTTACAATATAGCAAAGCAAGCATTATTACTCTGCATCTTCTAGTATCGGCAGTGACAGTGATGCACAGGTGCGGTGAGTGCGGCAGGTATGGATTGATAAACTCACCAACCCAGCTGCATTTTGTGATTATTTTGCACTATTGGAATTATTATATTAATTATATTCGCAATGTTTGAAATACTTCCTACATCATAATATTATCCCCTTCTGCGCAATTTGTAAAATATAATTATATCATAATACCTCATTGCGTTTATATTAGAATAATTTCATGTAAATAATTTTGTAAATATATTTATTGCTGTGTCATTTGTTCTGTATATGATAGTATATCATGGGCCTAGGACCTATTGATTTATGAATACAATCTTCTTCTTCATTTCTTCTTCTTCTTCCTCTCTAGACTAATAAACGCCATACCAGGACACAGCAATATTGAATAATAGTGCAATAGTTTAAGCGCGTATTTCTTTACAACTATTTTTTCAAATTATGTCGCCAATTGTCAGTCGATTTGCGTTTGTATTTCAAAATTTCTTAAACAATATTTGTGTTATTGCTGCTTTGAAACCTTCAAAAATACCAGTTTTGCGTAGGAAAGTGATGGATAATTGGACGTCAACGGAACTGATAGAAATCGCGACATCATTACATTTTGTGTACAACTTGGCCAAACATTAACAGCATCATTGGAAATGTTACATTAAGCAATACCGAAATGAAACGAGATTTACCTAGAATCAGTTACGTATATAAATATTACAACAGGGCATTGTGATTGCCAAATGTTTTTACTTCGTTTTTTTGTACCCATTGCCAAAATAAGAGGGCTGTTCTAGAAGTCCATTTACTGAACTTATACTTTTGTTATGACTATAAAGATCGAAATAAAAAATACATCATCAGGAACTATTCACGTTGATGCAGCGCTGGTTTTAGACCATGAGCCAGACAATTTTTCACTACCATATCAGGCGGCAAATTCTTACTGGTACCATGCTATGGAGTACATTGTAGAGAAAGCAAACATCTATAATAGCAGTACCAACAGGGTAGCTGTTTCTGTTATAAGAGTTATCTCTCCCTTTTAAATAAAGATCAGGTTTCTTTAAAAAATCGTTTTCTCTGAAAGCTTAAGTGCTAGAGGTCTAAAATGTTGCTTATGGCATATGCATATGGCCTGCTACACAAACAAATTAATATGGTGAACCTGGAGTCATATTTGGCCCGCACATGGACCTCATTTTTACATAGAAATATAAAAAGATCGGACATGGAAAGTAGCATTCAAGGAGGACAGTCAACCACAACACACAGAAACAAACACGCAAACAGACAAAGAAGAAGGCAAAAATAATAAAAAATGCAAACGACATCACAAACAGAAAAGGGTTTACAATATGGCTACCACCTTGGAACGGTCAGTGGCAAAGTAGGACACTGGGGGGTTAAACCGGTTCTAGGGTGCTGCACCAAACCCCACATTTACCCTACTGTCATCCCATTAAAACAGGACAATATAAATAAAGAAATCCCCGCCATGATCTAATTTCTAACCAACAAGGCAGCATCAATAGGCAATATAAGTAAACCACAAATATCCTCGTGTAAATATAAAACAAAACAAGAGGCCCAAGAGGGCCTGTGGACGCTCTACCGGCTAATATGGCTCTTATAACATCAATGAAGCGAGTGACTATCGTCTTAACGAGACATAATATAGCATATTAAACTAAATCAAGAGCCATAACTCCGCCATTAATGGTCAGATCTGGCTGGTTTTCGAACTTGGTCAGTAGAGATCATAAAAATAAAAATAAAAAATAAATAAAAAAGAAATTGAAAAAATTGAAAAATATAGATCAGATTGAAAATGAAGGCCTTATCGCCTTAAAAGGGCAAAATATAGCATAATTAACGAAATCCGCTGTTACTGGTCCGATTTGGCTGGTTTTCAAACTTTTCCGAGCTTTTATTGACATTAACAATCTGGTAAAATTTGGCAACGATCGAAATAAAAATGAAGGCCCATCGTCTTGCGAGGCAAAATATAGCATTTTTAACTAAATCAAGGGCCATAACTCCGCTGTTACTGGTCCGATCTAACTGGTTTTCAAACTTTTCTGAGCTTTCATTGCCAGTTACAATATATTAAAGTTTGATAAAAATCAGATGACACTTACAATCTGGAAAAGTTTGGTAAAGATTGGATGAAAAATGGAGGCTCTATCATCTTAACGAACCAACATATAGCATGTTTAACTAAATCAAGGGCCATAACTCCGCTGTTACAGGTCCGATCTGGATGGTTTTCGAAATTGTCCGAGCTATTATTGATATTAACAACTTGTTAAAGATTGGTAAAGATCGGATGAAAAATGGAGGCCCTATCGTCTTAACGAGACAAAAATTAACGACGGACGACGAACAACGAACGACAGACAACTCGGCATCGCATAAGCTCTGCTAAAAACAATAGCCTAGAAAGACACAATGAAGGTACTCAATGACTTGGCAGAAGCCAGAGCAACAAGAGAATAAACCATTAATGGCACGACAAGAATGATCATAGACACACATCAAACGCCACCGTCCCAATGGGCTTTAGGTTGGCGTCATCATAGGGTCCACAGCCTGTCCAGTCATCGTACAATTAAAGAGGAAAGCATAGTGGCGAACTGTAAAAGGGTCCACCACCAAGCATGCAGTACGTTGCAAAATGATAGGGTCAAAACCTCTTTTGATAATGTTTTTAACAAGTTTAGCAAAAATAGTATGAAAGTGATCATGACCAAGAATGTTACGAAGTTTATAGATCACATCACCATAGAAGTCATGTTGTGATAGTCCTTGTCGCAAAAGAGTCCTTAAATTACTTTTATATTTGGAAAGAAGATCAGGGTTACGATAATACAATTTTGCAAAGGTGTTACGAAGTTTATGATAACGGTAACCCTGATTGAGTAGCTTTTTAGTTATACAAAGATTACTAATATTAAAGTCCTCAACTCGAGTACAAGCTCTTGAAGTTATATAGGACAATCTTTTAAGAACAAACCTTTTCCGGAACTACAAGAGCTATACGTCTAATATTTTGCATGTAGTATAAGCATTTAGTCCTCTACCACATTTGCTAAATGGTGTGCTACATGGTGTGACCCTGTTGTCATGTTTGGCCACACCCCAGGGGTCACATATTTACATAGAGTTATATATAAACATCTTTAGAAACAATCATCTCTGAACTACTATTTTGCATGTAGCATAAGCTTATGGTTCTCTACTAAGTATGTTCAAATGGTGACCCTTAACTGACTCAAGTTTAGTCCTGCCCTGAGGGTCACACTATTACATTGAGTAAGCCATTAAAGAAAAAATCTCCGAATCTACATGAGCTAATTATTAAATTGCATGAAGTATAAGCTTCAACTAGTTTGTTCAAATGGTGATACTGACCCCAGTCACAGTTTTACATAAAGTTATATTAGGAAATTGCTGTTGTAATGGCCTCTTGTTTATGACTTGCTTATATTGCCTATTGATGCTGCCTTGTTGGTTAGAGAAATCATGGCGAGGATTTCTTTATATTCACTGTCCTGTTTTAATGGGTTGACAGTAGGGTAAGTTTGAGGTTTGGTGCACCCTAGAACCGGTTTAAACCCCCAGTGGCCTACTTTTCCACTGACCGTTCCAAGGCGGTAGCCCTGTTGTCAACCCTTTTGTGTTTGTGATGTCGTTTGCATTTTTTATTACTATTGCCTTTTCGTTTGTCTGTTTGCGTGTTTGTTTTTGTGTTTTGTGGTTGACTGTCGTCCTTGAATGCTGCTTTCCCTGTCCGATATGTTTATCCTTCTTTGCAGTTGTACGCATATTTTCTTTTTTAAAATCACTTCAGAGTTAGGTTTTGGAACAGCAATATGTATCAAGAATGGGACTTTTGATGATTATTACATTATAAAGACCTAAATTAATTAAAACAATTGAAACTGTTATCTTAAGTAAATGTCTATTTTGATGCTGTTTATCAGTCGCATATTTTATAAATCCACCCACTAAAACCACAGAGGAGACTGCTGCATTGTCATGACAATCAATTTATGGACCACATGAAGCGTTGGATAAAATATATTGACTACTGTAGCTTTGTCAGCAGCATTGCCAGCATCTATATATGCATAACATGAAAAAATAGTCCTATTAAACCACAGCGCTCAAAGACAATTGCACCGTAGGGTTACACTGTACAACAATCTAAATAAAAACAATAAAATTAAATAGTCAATGAATGGGACAATATAAGGACTTGTGAATACAGGATAATAAGCGACTTGGAACGGTCACTAGACAATACAGCCTATTGGTTAACTTAAATCAATATTATGTGTACGCAACCTCGCTATTAAATCTTCTTGACAATACAGTGTAAATAAAAGTATATCTCATTAAAAGGAAATCTTTAAAAATAAAGTCAACACCCAGAAAAAATAGTAAAGATACACTTCAAAGTTTTTGTAAATATATATAAAAATACTTAATTAGAAACACTTCAAAATGTATCCATATCTTTTCCGAATAACCAAAGCAGTTGCAGTCAAAGATACTATTAACTATTATTGAAACGAGATTAATATGAGTACTATTAATTGTCATTTATTATTCCAAAGACTTTGCCACCAATCAAGATGTATCAATGGGAGGTAAGGCTTACAGACATGTTGCAACTCGTGACAGTTCAGGCATACTACCGTGCCATTGAGAGATTCTTCTCTTGGTACACTGGCGGAGGTAATATACTCCTTAGAACAACACACACATAAATAAATTTGCTAGAAAAGAACCCCAGCCAGTTGAATGTAACCGTATCATTGAAATAACAAAGTTTTAGCATTTTCGATGTATGCATTTCAATGCAGTCACCCTCCTTGAGCGCATACGACCTGTGGCCCAGTGGATAGCACGATGGATTTGAAATCCGGAGGACCCGGGTTCAAGACTCGCCTGCACCACTGAGGTTCGACGGTGTATTATTTGGCAAGAAATGTTTCTTTGTGAAGACAGGGGAAGCCTCGTATGTCTGATCGGGACGTAATTGGGCGGTCTTGTGTATCGGAGTATATCCTTTAAGTTAAAGAACTGTAGTAATTTAATCTATTTGTTCCTAAGATTATGGCAGGTTCCCGGACACTAAAGTATAGCTCCCTTCTCTCTGGGACTGGTCTTAATAACATATAATGTGTTGATAATCCATTTAACAACATCCAATTAATTCAATTATGTTTCTTTTTAAAGTGCATCTTCAATAACTTCACACACACAATTAAAGGTAAAATTATACCTTTTTTCAACAACAAAAAATAAGTAAATACTAATTCTGAGATCAATGAGGGACAGTTTTATGCAGTACATAGACCCTTGTGTGATAGTTTTTGTCATTGCCGCAACTACCCCCGTCATTGGAAATGAACTTTCGATATTTTTCAGGTAACTGTCATTCAGTTTGCACTATTTCAGCATGCACAAATATGACTATATTAAACTTCAAAGAATATGTTAAGAAGGTTATATTGTAAAAACTGTACAATTCTAACACCTATGTGTCATGTTTAGTTCTTAGTACAGTACTCTATGTATTACACTTAAGCTTCGTCTTCGATGTTTTTCGTGCAAATGCATTTAACCGTTTTCAATTTCATATGCATACTTCTTTATTGTGATTTATGTGGGAGGGTAAATTCAAACTGGTGTAAAACATCATTAGTGAATGAATGATTGAATGAATGGTGTTTTAATGGTGGTCAACACATAAATCGGTCATATTGTGCGCAAAAACTGATGAAAGAAATGAAGCAGTAAATAAAAAATTATGTAAATATATAAAGATAAAATTATTTACAAATAAGGGATTGATATGGTAGTAATATAAACTATATATATATATATGGAAATCAACAAATGCCCGCCAACAGGTGTAGAAAAAAGTAAATATATATAAGAACATATTATAATGATTTATAAAGTCTGTTTTTTCTTTTTATAGAAATCTGAAACAAGACTAAAATCTATTATATCAAATTACTCTTTCATAGTATTAACATTGTAGAATGTTTGCCGCATAGGATCAACGTCTACACATTCCAACAAGATATGTTTGACCGTTAACGGTGCAAAACAGGGTATACATTCTGGTAATTGCTCACCTTGTAATACGTATGAATGGGTATAACGTGTATGCACTATCCTGCACCGGGCTAGAACAACTTCTTCTCGACGAAAGGGTCTACTAGAAGAACGCCATTCCCCGAGTAACGGTTTAATTCAATAGAGTTTATTGTTCACTGACAAATCCCAAGCGGATTGCCAAGAGTTACGAATATATGTGTTAATACAACTTTTTAAATCAGTATAAAGTAATTTAGCATTAGATATATGTAAATATAATCCTGCCTGCCTTAGCAGCACTATCAGCTCTATCATTACCACGTATTCCTACATGGCTTGGAAGCCAGCTGAAAATATATAACATTATCAACTCAAACATGTATAAGAGAATTGTACTTTCTAAAAGTTGAAGCACAACTGGGTTATCATATTTCGTATTACCCAGTGCTTGAAGAGATGAAAGGGAATCAGAAAAGATTACGAAATGGTCATCATCAGATTCTTGAATATAATTTAAGGCAAGTTCAATTGCCTTAAGTTCAGCTGAAAAGATAGAGGCCTTGTCAGGCAGGCGGCTCTTTATGCTGTGTTTGTGAACAACAGCTGTTGCAGCTACCTTATCTCCATCTGTAGAACCATCTGTGTATATTTGTTGAAAGTTACTGTATTTCAATTTAATTTCATTAAATTTGCTTTGACAGATAGTAGGATCAAAAATAACTGTTGGTGTTTCCAAGTCCACGGTGGAATTTGTGGTACTTCGTATTTAGGTCGATTTCAATGTTTCTTAATTTTGGTTTAATACGTAGAACAAATGGTCGAATGGCC
>JAWPHD010011797.1:0-80618 GCA_037043455.1 Cyrtodaria siliqua
TACATGTCTACTTTATTAATACAAACGACCAAATGGCCTATCGATATACAATACACAACACGTCATATTTATAATTAAACAGTCAATGGCTTGCTGGCATCAATGCTATCTGTGTATGTAATATATTCATTCTTATCCAATACTACTGAATATATTACACGTTTGTATCCAATACTAATGACTATATTACACGTGTGTATCCAATAGTAATGACTATAGTACACGTGTGTATCCAATAATAATGACTATATTACACGTGTGTATCCAGTACTAATGACTATATTACACGTGTGTATCCAATACTAATGACTATATTACACTGTGTATCCAATACTAATGACTATATTACACGTGTGTATCCAATACTAATGACTATATTACACGTGCGTATCCAATACTAATGACTATATTACACGTGTGTATCCAATACTTATGACTATGTTACACGATTTGTATCCAATACTAATGAATAGAATACACGTTTGTTATTTTATAATAAAATATACATATAGTAATCTTAACATGTATGTAACTCTTACATCTAAAGCAGAAACGTATACGAATGCTCACATCAGATAGATATTTCATTTGACAGTATATGATAATTAGCAACACTAGGCAAACAAATATTACTATTACAAGAGGAAGGATTCTCCTATTTTCCAAGGTAAGTTTTGTTTCTTTTTTTGGAAGCTGTTATGCATCGACCAACATATACATGTTTATTGGTTAAAAAGCTGTCAACGTTAGGTTGATGTTAGAAAGTTTGCTATCTGGTTCGATCCGCTTTTGCTGTCAATATTCATTTTTATTGGAGGTCGATATGTGTTTAAGGTCAATATTTGTTTTTGAAAATGACGTTACGCTTCTCCATAACGAGATGTCATTTATGTACAAGTACTGGAGGTCATTCGGATTGTTTTGTATTATGTTTATTCATATTGCTTAATGAAAACATATTTATTTATAACAAATATAATAAAAGTAAGAAATGTGAAAGTAATAAGACTTAGTATGAAATCTTGGAATCTCAAAAATGTCCTTACCGTTCAAATCTGTATTTTGCGGTATTGCAATAGTCTATCAAACATTAAATTAGTAATAACGAGTCAGCCTAGCGTAGATTAGGAATATTCAAAATCGTGTTAATATTCAATTGTTCCATACAACGCAATAAACCAACTACTACTGTAAGCGATGTACACCTCTTTCGGCAAATGAATGACTTTTGACTACGTCTTGGTCAATATTTCCCTATTCAATGCCTATACTTTTGACTACGTCTTTGTCAATATTTCCCTATTCCATACCAATACTTTTGATTACGTCTTTGTCAATATTTCCCTATTCCAGATCAATACTTTTGACTACGTCTTTGTCAATATTTCCCTATTCTTTTGATTACGTCTTTGTCAATATTTCCCTATTCCAGGCCAATACGTTTGACTACGTCTTTGTCAATATTTCCCTATTCCAGGTCAATACTTTTGACTACGTCTTTGTCAATATTTCCCTATTCCAGGCCAATACTTTGACTACGTCTTTGTCAATATTTTCCTATTCTTTTGATTATGTTTTTGTCAATATTGCCCTATTCCAGTCCAATATTTTTGACTACGTCTTTGTCAATATTTCCCTATTGTAGGCCAATACTGTTGACTACGTCTTTACCAATATGTTCCTATTGCAGGCCAATACTTTTGACTATGTTTTTGTCAATATTTCCCTATTCCATGCCAATATTTTTGACTGCGTCTTTGTCAATATTTCTCTATTACAGGCCAATTGCCATTCCTTAATTGCAATGCTAAGTTTTAACAATTGGTCCACAGAGAAGAAGGCTCAAGAGCTACGGCTCTAATATATTACATGTGGCTATAGCTTGTGGTCATTTTCTGAGTTTGTTCAAAGTGTGTCTATGGTGTTAATTCTTTTTCTGCCCCGGTGGTCACAGTTTTACAACGAGTTGTATAGGAACATTTAAAACATACTTTCTCTGAAATTACTAGTGGTACAGAAGAGGTTAATATTTTACATATAGCATTAATTCATGTTTTTCTATCAGCTAGGTTTAAATGGTGTCACGGGGATCAAATGTAACGCCAAACCAGGGGACACATGTTTAACAGACGTATATTGGGCATAGGTAAAACTATATAGGGCATAATAAAGTCTCTGAATCATAAGTTAGAAAGCTCTCATGCGATGCATGAAGTATAAGCATACAGTTTATATAGAACTATTTAGATCTTAAACAAATATATATACTCTAATGATTACAGTGTATTTTGCATCAATCATTGTCTTGTGTCATATGTTTACTTACACTTATTCTATGAGCTACGCCTAGGGTCACTTATACTGCGTCTGCGTCATAGTATTACTTCATAATGGTCATACGTAGAGTGCGTGTAAGCGTGGTAAAGGCTAGCATACTTTTCCGGAAAGCAAAGGTCCATGGTTATATTTTACCTGAAAGCAAGGGCTCTTGGTTCTATTTTACCGGAAAGCAAGGGTTCATGGTTATATTTGCCCGGAGAGCAAGGGCCCATGGTTCTATTTTACCGGAAAACAAGAGTCCATGGTTCTATTTTACCGGAAAGCAAGGGCCCATGGTTCTATTCCCGACACCGGTCGTGGCACATGGATTGTATTGGCATATTTTATGAATATTTAGTAATCCCATGTCCTTGTTAGACGCAATATACGTTAGACGTAATATACGAAGATACTTTTTAAAATAGATAGGAAACAAGTATACTTGTTTTTAACTCAAAAGTTAATGGCTACAGGTACAATAATGTAGCAAGCAATTATGGTAAATTACATTATATCCAACATAACCCTGGGATTGGTAATGATTCAACCTATGGGATATTTTTCTCTCACCCACGTCTGTATTTGTAACAATTGTCTTGAGACGTTAATATGACACCAGGAAGCTCAACATGTCATATTGGTCCTCTTTTTATTTAGTATAACGTTTTGTTTACATTGCATCCAAGTTATAAAACAAAAATGGTATTTTCTCTGACAAGAAAATCTATTCGCTGCAAAAATCGCGGTTCGACCACACGTTTAGATGAAATCATGTTATGTGCGAAGTAAGATATATCGACCATCATGACGTTAAACACCAAATCGAACATACAGAGTACTTTATGTATCTTATTTTAGGAAAAGACGAGCGACATGAGCTACAAGCAAACATAGTGACAGATATGAGCAACATCTTATTCGACCCAGCGAATGACACACAACGACTACAAGAACTCGACGTGATACATTTACGAAATAATGTGTCTAACATATTGGAAACGTAGGCTTTAGTGTTATCTTTACTGGTCCTTTGGGACCAACAGCCCAAAAAAAGATAGGTTTGAAGTCGAATACCGCTTAATCTAGTGCTAGGGTCGTGAGAGGCGTTGCTTCTTACATTAATCTCATGGACAGACTTAAGAAAACGGAGTCTGCTACTTTATACTCTTGGTTGTGTTTGTTGCTTCCAAAGGATCCCCCTTATCAGTATGTCTTTCTTTGTTGTTGGGGACTTATTATACATCTGCTAACATTTTTAAGGATGGGGGAAGGTATACAGTACTACGTTAGTTATACACAGGAATAAGTGCTGGTCTTATATCACTACTAAACAAATCAACCGTCACAATGAAGCTAAACCGCCAACTGAAACAAATTTGGGTTTCTAACTTGACAATGTTTTTATTAACACATTATCTTGAAATTCAAATATAATGTCAAGGTCAGTTTGCATCAGTTACCATACTCGTATGCTAATTCCATCATCATATGTCAACGTTAACATTTGTACTAATGCATATTTATTAACGATAAAACTGAACAGCACAGAAGCAGTACGTTATGTAACACGCGTGAGATAAACAACAAACCACATAAGCAATCTTGATATATAAACAAGATTTAACACATGCAAACTATTAATTCATACAAAATACATTTAAAGTGGGCTTTATAGCTGCAAATATAAGCATACAGACAAAATGCAAAGTAAGTGAATGGTTAAAGCATAAACGATTTATGTTTGTCTTTACAATAATGAGGTAAAGACCTTGAGTGTTATTTGCGGAGGGAGAAATTAAATGAATCTATGCCCTTTTTATGATTATCTAAACAGTATTAAACACTTAATATATATTGTATTTTAACTAAATTATTTAGCTACAGTTTATCATGTTTATACAGATATAAAGGAAGTAAACAACTGTGAATAATTAAACTTACATATACGTTTTATAGGTAAATCTAAGTATACATATTTATAGTTGTTGTTTGTTTCTGTGTGTATTTGTGGTTGACTGTCGTCCTTGAATATTAATTTTCCTGTTCGATTTTCATATCTACCTTTGTTAAGTATCAAAATTTGGATCAGTGACCTTTCAAGTAGGTCAAAACCATCAAATATGTCATATGAAATGTGAAATATCTTAATATTAACTTTATACTATTTAAGATAACATTTACAGCTAAATCTAAGTTGCTATCCCACTGTCTTTGCTAAATACATTTATAATATAATCAACTTCTTTTAAAATACTTATTTGAACAACGTAGGTCTGAACACAAACACGTATTTTGATGTAAATTGACCGAACCGCCGTTTTTTATCACGGCCTGTTCATCACTCTTGATATCCATGTAATAATACTGCTGTGCAGTAAGTCATTACGTGGTCTGAGTATTAACGTTCATCCTTCTCCAAGAAGCGAAAATGGGATTGCCTGGGGTATGAATGAAAACCGTAAAATGTCGGTTTCACCATTTCTCATATTTTAAAATTAAAACATTTAACATGTTATTTTCAATAGGCTGTCGCTTTTTTCACTAAACAATGTTTTTAAACGTATTTTGTTGTCCGTCATAAAATCCTGGTAATATAATATTTGCAATCGCTTCATGGAATTAAGGCTGGGCCACGTAATGACTGCTGTGTCAGAGTTGCATTTTCTTGTTTTTATTTTCTCGTTTATATGACACAGTATGATAGTTTTATCAAAGCAAATCAGTTTGAGTACGAATGCATACGACTACATGTACGTGGAAAATTATAAATGTTTTATAGTTGTATAATTGTGTGTACATGCTTCTTTTCGGCCGACGAATCCGCAACAAACAGCTTCAGCAAAGAAGCCATTTGATTGGTTCATTTTGTCCGTTCTAGCGTTCCTCTGCTTCCCGTTAACGGGAATGTGTGCCATATACTATGCAGCCAGGGTGAGATAAATTATGTAACCCTTATAGCTTGACTATTTATATTTAAATGCTAGTGTTTTACTTAATCACACTTCATCCGAGAGAGATTAGAGCCGAAATGTAAAATTATTATTTGAATTATTTATTATTATGGATTTAAAATAATATAGTTTTGTCTATCGTTATCAAATACATTCAATAGATGTTGAAAACACACGTGTTTTTTCGAGTAATAATTAACATTATATTTTTGTACAAGTAATAAGGTACTTGACATGTATGTTCGGTCTCATGCCTGTTTGTCAAATCTTGTATTTGTTTCGCCCCATTATGTTTTATTTGATATTCAAATGTGAATAAAGATAAACATTTGAACTGTATATCAGCACGTCGCATGTATTATGTTCAGTCGGAAAATAAGTTTAAGTTACGTAACTCACACTGACGGTAAACATATTTTGTGTTTCAGGCTAACCATGGGGATGATTGGAATCTCAGCCAAACTCCTGTAAAGGGCCATACAAAGAAGGCAAAGATTCTGACCATCGTCAGTATCGTGTTTGGTCTCCCGATTATTGGTTCGGCGATCGTCACTACTGTCATGCTTATACAAGCTGTATCATATAACCACTACAATAACGCCTACTATTACAGAAACAACCAGGCAACTTAAATGATAATAGCTACGGCATTTCAATCTCTCTGTTTTCATGGACGGAATTTAAAATCAGACAACCTTAAAATTACTTCTACAACACAAAACATACACGAAATGATGGACAAAATTAATGATAGTCAGAAAACAACATCATAACAAAATAGTTTTGGAAAAAACAACTCACCAACAATATAAATACAGTTATGGAAATACAAATATAAATAAAAATCTATATTACAAATGTATGCAGTCGTAGTTCAGATTTTGTCTCCATAAATAGTCTCTCTAATCAAAATGAGTCATGTAAAGGGTGGGATTCCATATTTTTAGAAGTCCGTTTACTTTTCCAATTTAATGCTTATTTTGCAGATCGTTTTTGTCAATGTGTAACTGGTTGTTTTGTGTGTTGTCACAAAATGTGACTGGCTGTTTTGTTTTTGTACCCGGATGAGTGCAACCAGGAACGTGAAATAAAACCCTCAGTGGCCGTTTTTCCATTGACCGTTCTATATCGGTAGCCCTATTGCCAATTATTTTATGTTTGGGATGCCAAATATCTTTCATTTTATTTATCCTTGTCATTGTGTTTTTTACCATGCGTGTTTTTGGTCCTTTAAAGCGGCATTTTTCTGTTTGACTTTTATATATCCTTTCATAATAAACCGAACGCGCTTTGGAGATGAATTTGTTTCATCACTGTTTGTTTGATATTTTATGACATAATTTGAAATCAACTTTTCATTTGTTTTATTTTATATCTTTATCAATCATGCCAATGCATAATAAAAATGTTCAATTAAATAAAACCTTTTTTATTACTTTGAATTACTCTTTTTATTGTTGCATAAAAGGTTATCATAGACATTAAAATAGTATTTTGTTTAAATGGTAAGAAACCTATTCAATACTAATCCTATACTTGTATTGTAAACGTGAGTTGGTAAATGCAGGTTTGTGCAAGTATGCATTCTATTATGAATATGGTGATAACCAAAGGTATAACTGCAATACACATTTATAGAGTAAACAATATTGTATCATAAAGCAGTAAGTAAACACTCTTATTGCATACGCATTTACAAACTCCGTTTAATTATTGCACACGCATGTACAAACCCAACGGGTTGTAAAGTCATATTGAATGTATTTGAAATACTTTTGCATGCGCGTTCGGGATTGTTGCTATGTGAAATTTCATGTAAATAGCGTATATTACATCACAGGAAGTATGTCACTTGACACAAATAAATCGCAGTGTGCTGAATTTTAGATTTGTATTTTAATATATGCGCGCGTTCTTCCGCCGGTACATATTGCGCAATATTAATAAGAGGAGGAACACTTACATATGATCCGATATAAATATAATAACCGATCAACCTTGTATACATACTAATCTATACATGTTTTAAATAAATGCGTCTACCAATTGATTTTCTGTCTTTTTAAGTATTTTATGAACATGATAAAGGAAACTACAAAAGAGTTCCAATAACGAAAAACAGCGTGACACATGAAAACGCTACATTCGTTTGTAAGGCACATTTTGCCATTTCGCATTCAGATGTTATTTGATAGCGAAAGTATATATTTTCTTTGTTTCTGTTGAAGTTATATTATTTAATTTTCATATAAGTGCTGACGTTAGGCAGTTCTACATTTTCTTTAACATATTACTAAATGTTGATATAAACGTCGGACGGGAAATGTAGCATTCAAGGACCACAGTCAACCAAAAGCACGCATTGCGACAAAGAACAATTACTAAGACAAATGAAAGGCAATGTATATGACATCACAAACGTAAAAGTGTTGACAATAAGTAAAGGGCCTTGGATTAATATTTAAGAATGGCTTAAAAGCAAAATAAAAATATTTCGTCTAGACTGGTTTCGGAGTATGTCTGCGTATTCGTCCCAAGCAGCCTGAGATATCCCAACGCAGCGAAATATGCTCGTTTCACTGTGTTGGGTGAAGTCTGACACACAGAGCAACTACGGGTGTCGGAAGCAAGCGTGTTGCAATCGTGGTGGTGGCATTGTTGCCGTTAAACAGCTGAAGCAGATGGTAGCAATCATCAGTTAGTGCCAATCAAAGTTCTCATCTAAATACATTTTATACTGGTAAAAATGAAAAGAGAACTAATCTATGTTTTAGGTCATACGTTTTATCTTATATTTCTTAAGTGCGTTATAATCAATACGGAGGTTAATATAACGTGTAGACCGGTAGCTGTAAAGGATCATATATGCCCATTGCTAGTTGAGCTATGCATACTCGCAACACTATGTGCAACTCATTTAACGTCGACTGAATGTGTGTAATACATCCGGCATGTTAAACGATTTTCCATGACCTTACTGGTCTATTGTTTTGGAACATATTACATTTGACGTACCTTAGTAGTATTATAAAAACAAAACACCCTGTCATAATTACTATATTCCTAATAAATGGCCGTCAGATATATAATTCTGTGTTTTTAAATGTCTACGAAAACTGAAATAATATAAAATTTATAACTGAACTATCAAATGGGGGTGGGTGGAGTGAGACCGATGTGTGTATGTCCGTTTTCCAATGTTTATTATTATTATTGTTAAACCATCGGCGTTGGAAACGTCACTGAAACTAACACAGTCTGTACTTTAGTTGACCTTGAACTCCGTGATGAGCTGACGCTTAGTTGGGTCAGATATAAGATTTCGTCCCTGTATTGCTATTTCTTTAATAGCCTTAATACTTTGAAAACGTGCCTAAAAAGAAAGAAACACATTTCGAACGATTAAATCAGCCTCTAGAATAAGCAATGCTTTCGTATATTTTGTTGGACATTTCCTGATCTATTTATTCTGTCCATAAACATTTAGGCTACTTCCCTGCGTCGTACAACGAGCCGTACTGTGACTCGGGTTGTGTCTTCTTCGCTCCGTTCTTCGGAATGATGATTAACAGTGTGAAAAAGCTTCATGCTAACTTCAAATGTGACATTCAAGTAAAAAAATGTTGGAGTGAATTTCACGTAATTTTAATATAAACTTAACGTCAAAAGAAATATAAAAAGATCGGACAGGGAAAGTAGCATTCAAGGATGACAGTAAACCACAAAACACAGAAACAAACACGCAAACAGACACACAAGAAGTCAAAAGCAATAATAAATGAAAACGACATTACAAACACAAAAGGGTTGACAATAGGGCTACCGCTTTGGGTGTAAAACAAACCTGGGTAATGAGACATTCTTTTTTAACTTTACTTGAAACATTTCTCTCTCTTTTTGCAGCATTTGCAGAACTCAGATAATTATCCAAAATCAGGCATTCAAAACAAACAACAATCTTGTGGATTAATAATATGGGACACCACAAACATAAATTGTTGATTACAATGGTACCGCCGCCTTGGAACCCTTATGTTGCGCCAAACCGCAATATTACCATAGTGTCATCCACATTAAACGGGACAGTATAAATAAGGAAATTCACGCCAAGCTATACCCACTAACAAATTAAGCAGCATTAATAGGCAATATCAGTAAATTATAAAGATCATTGTTCTGAATATAAAAGAACAAACGCCTAGAAAGGAATAAAGTACGTACTCAAAGACTTGACAAAAGCCAAAGAAACACAAGAACAACCGTTACAATAGCTATCCCACCAACAACAGCCAAACTTTACAAACTATGTACCCTGTTTCTAAACCTACAGACTATGAGGCATATATGTATATATACTACTACTCAAAATTTGCTAAGGATCACTTTTATTCTTCCATTTAATTTTATTAGAAATTAATTCACAGTAACGATATTAATTTCATTGATACTTCAACAATACAACAATTTGAATCAAATCATGAGATCACATGACCATACACTGCCCTAAATAATTTCATGTAAAATAGAAATAATGCTATTTATTTCAGCAAGAAATATAGACAGCAAAAAAAGTGATCCTTAGCAAATTTGGTGTAGTATATATATATAATTCATGTAGTTTGAGAATCCAAACTCTAAAGACACACTATAAACGGCTATAACCAGCCGGGCCTAACCTAAAAGTGGAGCGTCGATGAATTACAATTCATACTTCATTTTACGCATATTCAATCACGAGTATCTTAATAACATGTCAATAAACCTATACTTTTAATCGGTACATGTACATTAGTATGGCCTGAACACTCGGAGAGAGCTTGCTTGACGGATTTGTTGTATAATTTTGCAGTTATGATTTGGCGGGTTAGTGCCTTTACGACAGTACCAGATTTAAGAAAAATATTGATTGTTATTTTCTTTTCAGTATTCAGGTAGACGTCCGCATATGTCATCGTACAATTAAAGCAAAAGTGTAGTGACGAACTATATATGTGTCAACTACTATATACGCAGTGCACTTCAATACAAGAGCGCCGCCTAACGGGGCATTATACGCCCGTTTCCTAAAGTTTTTTATGTTTAAAGCAATTCCTAGGTGTCAGGTCAATGTAACACTTACCTTTGACCATCTAACAAAATATAACTGATAGGGATCGATGTTTTTTAACAAAGAGCACTATATGTATAAAGATTCAAGACTGTAGGATCAAATATTAGTGAATAACAACTTTGTCATGGTCAGGTCACAGTGACCTTAACATCTGACCTACTAAGCTTAAAATCAATAGAGTTTGTTGTTTTAACATGGGAACTATTCTGTAAAGTTTCAAAATTGTAGGTCTAATAGTTACAAGTTACAGTGAGGAAAATGTCAGTTGATGACCTACTAAACCCAAAATTAATAGGCTTCCTCCTCTGACCAAGGGCAATGCACCTATGAAGTTTAATAAGTGTGGGTATCATAATTCCGGGATTGTCATTTGCAATGTGTATGTCTATATGAAGACACTGTGACCTTGAACTTTGACCTACTAAGCCAAAAAGTGATAGGGTTCCTCCTCTAATCAATGTATCTACAAAGTTTCATAAGTGTAGGCATATACTCCTGGAGTTATCACTTGGATTATGTACTGGTGACCTTGACCTTTGACCTAGTGACCAAACACAATGTATCTATGAAGTTTCATGAGTGCGAGTGTTGTGGTTTCAGTTATTTGGCGAAATGTGTGTTTCCATATAAGGTCATAGTGACCTTGACATTTGGCCTTCTGACCTCAAAGACACAATAAGGTTCTTTCTCCTGTCAACGTCAATGCCCATACAAAGTTTCATCAGTGGGGTTGTTATGGTTTTAATGTTATCGCGCAGAATGCATATTACCACATAAAGTCATAACGACCCAGACTATTGACCTGGTATTGTCTCGGTTGCATGTTAGACCTTGTGTTTTCTCGGTTGCTTGTAAGATCTGGTATTGTCTCGGTTGGTTGTTAGACCTTGTATTGTCTCGGTTGCTAGTTAGACTAACCAACCCCGATTTCGCTTCTTGGAGAACGGGTTGGATGGGGTATGAAAGTTAATACTCGGATAACGTAATGACATCTAACATCTAACATTTAAAAAATGCTCCATCCCCCTAAAAGCATGTTTCGTTATCTCCTCTCTCAAATTCTGTAACCGGTCCTGAATATGAAATACTCAAGGCCCTCCATGACTAAACATTTTTGAGGCAGGTGTTACACCTTTCAGTGTGCCCGAGCCTGCATACTTGAAACATTACGTTACGTTGTTATTCACGAATAACTGTATCTTTAGTTCCTTGTAAATCCACGAAGTACATGTGTTTTTAGTGTAAACCGCTTCGATTGTTTAGTACCTTGTGTTACTTCTAGAACTACTGTCAACCCTTTTGTGTTTGTGATGTCGTTTGCATTTTTTATAAATTTTGCCTTCTCGTTTGTCTGTTTGCGTGTTTGTTTCTGTGTTTTGTGGTTGGCTGTCCTCCTTGAACGCTATGTTCCCTTTCCGATCTTTTTATATTTCTTTCTAGAACATTGATATGCCTGTTGGTTTTTTAACTAAACGGGCCTCAGCAGGGGGCCGTCAAATAACATGATTTAATCTAATACGTTTGATTTCAACTCGTGTCGCAACACAACAGGCGATCTTTCTATTCGAACACCAAGAACCCTCCGCTCGATTCGCGAAAGTAGGTTAGGAACACATTCCCCATTTTATGGAGAGTTGATTAAAATATGACATCAACAAAATGGGGAAAAATTTGCCAGTATTTCCGCGAGCGTTACAAAACATATCGCATTTATGACATTAAATATCAAGCTTAAGATATTGGTTGGTATTGTTTAGTTTAGGTGGTAGCACATATATTATTATATACTGAAGCGAAAAAGAAGCGCAACTCGGGAATTTCCGCTATTTATTGTATATACTGCACAGTTTATTCCACATAATATTCCAAAGAAATCCCAGGATGTTTTGTAAAATAACAAAGTTGCAGTCACTTAAAGCACTCAACTATGATGTTGTAGACGTTTTAATCACAGTACACATTGTAACAAGAGATTCATAAATGTTGAAGTCTCTCTTTGAAAAATTGTACCATTTCAGTACTCTATTAAACATAAAGTATTTGCAAATGTTTCAAATTTCAAATGTTTGCATCCTACGTTTACTCACATGCTTGGACAAACACGAATTCTGTCAATAATGAAACTTTGAAGGAATACTATTTGCTGTGTTATACGCTGTTTTAGTATTTTCTTTCCAAAAGGAAAAGCCTTACACAGCCATGTACCATTCGATTAACAGCAGCATATTGTACATACAATATGTAGCGGAAATTCCCAAGTTGCCTTTCGTTTTCGTTTCAGTATATACGTCGCAGTTAACATTTGACAACTAGATCGGTTGAAAAGGAAGTGCTTCGCCCAACATTGTTCCGCCCTTTCCTATCTCAATCTACTGCGTTAACTTTAATTAAGAAAAATGTACCCCCCACTATAATCATTAAATGGAAACATGTTAGAAACAAACTCACTCAAAACATATTTCCATTACAGATACATTCATACACTTAAACATGTATTTATTTCAAAACACGTCGTAGCAGTTTAAAGCAATCTGCAGTAAGAAATAAACCAAACTCCGCCATTGTTCAGATGCGCGTTTGTGTTTTTGCCATGTGTTTCAAACCTGAGGTTTTCATCAAATATACGCATTCGTGAAGCTTGTTAAGGACTGCCAATTTGATAGCAAACGCACTCATCGTGTATATTACCCAATGTGGAATAACATCGGATGACGTCATACAATGTTTTCCGATAAATATACGAGACGCCAGATAGGAATATTGCTAGAGTCATCCAGTTTCGTAAAAACCTCAATACCTGATGTCAAATAATGAAAATAATCTTACATGTGTTTTCTTTTCTTGTAAACATGGTAAAAGAAATGAAAATATACACACTCCTGTATTATTCTTGATACTAGTTCAAATATATTGACATGATCTTCTCTGTGTATACTGTGTAAAGTAAAATGTCAGAAAAAGAAAACGAAATTAAAATAGAAAATAATTTTTGAAGAGGATAATTTCGTAAAAAATAAATACATTCAGGCAGAATCAGTCGAAAACGGAATGTAAAAATTGAACATACTTGAATCCACTGGCGAACGTCTAGGTTTGGCGCAGACCAAGCCCCCTTTCCAGTCTCAATTTCTTAGGTGTTTAATCTAGCCCAGTTTGGTGTGCACAATCCAGGCTCGTTGTAAAAGAAACTTGATGAGGCACTCATGAAACTATCTGAATCCCATTTGGTCCGGAGATTAAGTATTCAGCAAACATACATTTGACTAGAAACATAAACATCTGTTAACGTGTACTTGTGTAAGTAAATATTACAGAGTTTTGTCTCTGAAGAAGATTATACGAATCGTTCATGTGTATCCAGTAAAGATCTGGAATTCCAACCCTAGGTATAATGTAAAATGCGGATAACCTTATCCGGTATGCAAGAACTGGTAATGTCCCCTCATAATAATATGCATTAACCAGCAGAAATAATATGTGTAGTTGTGTATGTGTATATGTGTAGTAATTTACGTTTACAAACCTCGCTGTTGGCCCCATTCATAACTGTAATAATAATATATATATACATTCGTGACAAGATAATAATTTATACCAATGATTCTTTAAGGTTAATGCCAGTGATTATATATCATCAATCGTCAAATTCATTTTGTATGTCGTTATTTGATACTGAGCAGTTTGTTTTAAAACAAAAATTAATATATGCTTCACGATGGTTGTAACAATATTTGCTCAAGTACGTACGAATAGGATACACACTTGTGTTTTTCTATCTGAAAGTTGTACTCGTAATTGACACAGAAAACATATCAGGTGTACACATGTATAGATGAACAAACTGGATATTGATGGTTCTGTATGTAAACTTCTTCAGAAAAAAAACTATTTCTGAAATGCACAATAAAGGTGGCAAGAATTGAAATAACTTTTTATTGCTTACCTCTATCATGTCTATTCACCTGAAAAAGACAACATACTGGTAGTAGAGTATAGTGGAAGTTTTTCTCTCACGCGTGCGACCTTTCGCAAGCGTATCTGCAGCGTAAATACAGCGAAAATTACAGATGGCACACCAACATAGTGATTCACACATAGTAATACTTGGCTAAAACTGTCCCGTTTTATTGGGTGGACCTTAGGGTAAGAGTTTGGTGCACCCTAGAACCTGGTTTCAACCCCAAAGACATATTTTGCCACTGACTGTTCCAATGCGGTAGCCCTATTATCAAGCCTTTTATGTTTCTTGATGTCATATCTTGCCTTTTATTCATCTGTGTATGTTTTGCGTGTTTGTGTTTCACTATGGTCCTTGAATGCTACATTCATGTTCGACTTTTATATCTACTTTTTGTATTTATATATTCATTATAATCTTTGCGTTGTACTTATATTGACTAAGAATACCGCCTAGTTTGGTAAAGGATGTAGCATATCGGTAATTTCTCTATTTACACTGTTCTGTTTAATTGGGATGACAAGAGTGTAAGAGATAAAGGTTTAATACTCTCTATAAATAAACCCCTAATGACTTTTTTTTAGCTACTGACCGTTCTAAGGCAGTGCCCTTATTGTCAACCCCGTCTGTTGTGTCTATATTTTGCCTTTGTTTATCCATGTTAGTCTTGTTTGTTCTGAATGAGTTCTTTTGCTCGAATGTTTTCTGCGATTGTATTCAAACGCGAACAACAACAACTCACGCAAACATTATACCAGTGTTTAGGCATTCACTGGTAGTCTTTTAAAAGTTATATATATATAAAGCATGCAAAGAAATGCTAATGATAAAGTATGGCGTCCTCAATTCTGATAAATATAACGTTTACATTGTGGCATCCACGATTGTAAAATATTCAAATCAGTATAAATGGCGTCCACAACTGCAAAGTATTCAAATCAATATAACTGATACAGAATGGCGTCCATAATTGTAAAGTATTCAAATCAATATAACTGATACAGAATGGCGTCCATAATTTTAAAGTATTCCAATCAATATAACTGATGCACAATGGCGTCCATAATTGTAAAGTATTCAAATCAATTTAACTGATACAGAATGGCGTCCATAATTGTAAAGTATTCCAATCAATATAACTGATAACTGTGATAACAAATAAGATACCGATTAATTTGACTTATTAGTTCGTGGTGACATAATTATAATAGCGTATTGACCAGCAAGAAAACAAAACACAGTATGCATTCATATTTTCCAGTATAAACAAACGATATTTCGGTTTCTTGTATCAAATAAACAGGATGCATTTAAATTATATATGCAATGGATATAACATGAAACATGATAAATACATCTGCCTTAAGAGTAATTTGCAATGTGTTACGTAACCAAAAATAATTAAATTTGTTGCATGTTTGTGGATGACTGTGGTCCTACATTTCCTGCTCGACTTTTATATCTACTTTAAGGATACAATAGTTACACTATACTATTTCCTTTAAACAGACATTTTAATGCACTAGTTTAGCTAAAAACTACTGTTTTCTTTTAGGTATGCCATGTCTGTTATGCGACTGTCCGGTTATATCTTGGCTTTCCGGTGAGCTCAATCATAGTGCAATCGTTTTTCAAAAGTTCGACCCGGGTTCGAATCCTGGTATTTTCTGTTTGTGAGAAGATACGCTGTTTGCAAAATCGGACAGATGGGTATTCTACGGTATTCTACGGATCCCCCGGTTCTACAATACATTAAGACCACCACAAACCACCCTTTACGCGGTCGGTTAAAAACCTAACATGGGCTTATGTTGCTATAAGTACAACTTGGCGACTTTAAATAAATATATTATTTCTTATTATTAATAATTATTATTAATATTATAATCAAAGAAGTGTAGTCGTTTTCATTGAACAAATTTCCTATAAAAGTGATGGATACAGTACCAAATAAATGTGATTTACCTGTCTTCCGTTGGAGATAATAGGAGTTATATTTGCCCTTCAAACCATCAGATAGCGTTTCTCAAGCTGAGGCCTTGAGCCGCATTGAGAACTTAGGAGTTATATTTGTCCTTCAAACCATCAGATAGCGTTTCTCAAGCTGAGGCCTTGAGCCGCATTTTGAACTGTCTTAAGGACATAGTGTGTTGGATGCATAGCAATATGTTGAAACTTAACACGGATAAAACTGAGGTAATTTTGTTCTCATTAAAACGAAATTCTGGTCTAGTAGGTGAGACATCTGTTGAGGTAGGAGACTCCAAGAAAAAGCTATCGTCATCTGTGAGAAATATTGGGGCGCAGTTTGATTCACAGTTGGACATGGAGCTGCATGTGAACTCGGTCTGTAGATCGTGTTACATGCAGTTACGGCAAATAGGCCACATCAGACAATTCTTGACCACTGATGCCACCAAGTCTCTCGTCAATGCTCTGGTTACATCAAGACTGGACTATTGTAATGCATTGTTGTACGGCGTGCCGAAGACCATCTTAAGCAAACTGCAAAACGTACAAAACACTGCATCTCGTATAATCACAAGAACTTCCCATTACGATCATATCACTTCCGTGCTGAAAGAACTTTATTGGCTACCTGTGCAGTACAGAGTGGAGTATAAAATACTGACTCATACATATAAAGCCTTACACTGTGAATCGCCAGCTTACATCAGACACATGTTACAGGTGTATGTTCCGCGTAGAACCTTAAGGTCCCAAAATGACTCTGTACCACTAGTGGTACCAAGATGTCATACTGTGACATAGGGTGACTGATGCCTTGTGATTGCTGCGCCGAAGCTATGGAATGCACTCCCTGCCGGAATCAAAGACTGTAACACGCTGTCTTCCTTCAAGAAATCGCTGAAAACACATTTATTTATCCGAATGTAGGGCAATTAATTTGTTAAAGTAAACTATTATACATATAATAAAAAATTGTTGCATTTAAAAGCATTAAACATTTGTACGTATACTCCTATGTTGTTTTTATCATAATTTTTCAAACAAATTGTTTTAATTTTAAAGTTTCTCCTTTTTTATGTTGATTTCGGATAATAAAAAATGTCTTATAGTTTTCTAATTTTAATTGTAAATGCCTTCATTTATTAGCTCATATAATTTCTTAAATAAACAGCTATTTAAAGTCCCGTTTAACCATTTTGTTTAATCTTTTCTTTGTATGTGTTTTATTACTTTTTACCTTTTTATAACTATTATAAATATCTTAAATTTTATATTTGTTAAGCACTTTTGAACGTACTGTGTATGATAAAAGTGCTATATAAATATGGTATAATAATAATAATAATAATATACTCACTGCATTAGTGGACTGTTCCATTGAGCATCTCAGTGTTCGTCACACACATACCCGTTTTCATGTTGTAGGTGAGCGAACTGCACGCTGCTTCTTGGCCACATATCCACCCGCATTGTATTTTATTTCTGACATTGTAGTGCGTATTTAAGACAAAACCATACGCCTCTTCACACAAGTCTGAAAACTTGAATTCAATCATGGCTCCCGTGGACATTCTGACAGCTTCCAATAGGACGATGCTATGATGTCGACAAAAGAAGAACAGATCCGTCTAACATGTTTCTTTTATCTCTCAGTCTCTGTCAATCATGTAAATCAGTTATTATGGCATTCGTTCACATGTTTTTTTTTTAGGCGGAAAATAAATGAAAGTAAATATTATGTCGGTAGAGAAAGAAAACATGTATTTAGCTCATTATTATATTATATATATACATTGTTCGCTTATTTAATGTTTTTGCCACTGACCGTTCCAAGGCGGTAGCCCTATTGTCAACCCTTTTGTGTTTGTAATGTCTTATCTTGCCTTTTATTCATCGTTAAAGTTGTTTTTTGTTTCTGTGTGTGTTTGTGTTTGACTGTCGTCCTTAAATGCTACTTTTCCTGTTCGATTTATATATCCACTTTTTTTCATGAACAAATACAAAACACAAATACATATGATTTATTCCTTGAATTGAACTAGGTCGATTTTGCCTTAAAATCATAATAAACTTTCGTACATATAAAATAAATGTATTACGTTTTTTACCATGATGGTTTGCTGCAAAACAGTAAACGTATATTAAATGATATTCTTCTCAGTGAAATTACCATTTTTAAGCATTTATTTTTTATTTTTTTATTTTTCTAAAATATTCATTACATATACAAACAGAGAACATACATCTTATTTTAAATATTGATAACAGTTAGATATATACTGCAAATAAAGTGTCATGATCATTAATCAGCTGATGCGTTTTATTATATTGTGTTAAAGGGACACATGGCGAACTTCTGTTACATTCAAATATTAAAATAAGTATCTCGGTTATTCAAACAAAAACTTGAGATTTCAACCCTCTTCCATATTCTTAATTTTCAAGTTTACAACTAATGCATTATTTTCAAAATTTAGTAATATGTAAAATCAATTCACCTTGAACTATTTAAACACTTAACTTTGATGACTGAAAGTATGCAAGTCATATTGAAGACCAACAGGACGCCGTGAGTTTTAAACTAATTAAGATTGCGAAGTGTCCCCTTCAAATTAACTCAGCATATGTATAGAGTATCTTAATCTTTAATATTTTAAATAAATGTATAGGAAGGTAAAACTGATATTATTTAGTGAACACAGATTACTGTAGAGCACAAATGGTGGTGCGCCATCATGCGGTTTATGTTTTGACATGTGTCAGCATCAATTTATTCATAAGTATGCACCTTTATATGTCTCATATATACATTATATACAATTATACATACACATACACACTCATATATGTATGTAAAAATAATAAGTTCGAATATTCACCATTATTTAACATAGATACGTATCCATATATTCTCAAATACTCACCATTCTATATTATGTTTAGATATTGGACCCATTATCTGTATACATGCATCAATAATATATTCTCAAGTATATACACATTTGCAGATATACACACATATGTACACACATATCTACATACTCACTGTGTGTATTGTTTTGTTATATGATCCTGATATTCATTGACATAATAAACCATTCAGAATATGCATGGATTACATACTTTCCGGTGAGGGGCTGGGGCCGTGTGAGGAGGGGTTGGGAAAAAATTATACAAAACATTTTCTGGATCAAATATATAACGACAGGGACAAATTACAAACTTAAAAGTCTATATATCTATTTTATTGTCCTATTTTACCAATGTTTATATATCGACTCCACATGGCTTCAACTTTTTTTACTTTTAAATGTTTATATGCTATCCACTTTTCCATTTTGTATAAAGATATAATATGTTTTTTAAATAATAATTAATGGGTTTTGCTTTTGCATCATTTGCTGATATATAAAAAGTTTGGCTTGCATGATAATCTTGCTCAAAATGATATCAAATTTATTATTTCCAAACAAGATATCCGTTTCTTCCCAAAGTTATATTACATTTATTTCTAATGTATTCTGCAAGATATGACCAAAATTGTTTTACAACTTCGCAATTCAAAATAAATGATGGATGGTTTCAGGTAAAATATTGCAAAAGCTGCAAAAACTATTATCTGGAATGTTCATTTTTGTTAGTACATAAATAGTTCCCAGAATTCTATGGTTGATTGTATGTTGTAACCAAAGTAATTTTGGATCTTTTTTGTTATTGAAAACGGTATTGCGTAAATTGTTTCGAAATTATAGTTATGTACGGTTAAAACTTCATTTAATGACTTGGGTGAATATTTTTTTAATCAACAGATCATAAATGAATCTACAGCCTTTTTTTTTTTTGATTAGTGATAGGATAAGAGGGTGTAAAGGGTTTGGACTATTATCGGGTAAATGTGTTATATTCAATTTACCCAAGTAGTTTCTTTGATTTTAATTTTGCTATTGTTAATTATCCCCATTTAGATGGGGTCTATGTGTCTCAGCTTACTCGTTTTCCTAGAGCTTGTACTCGAGTTGAGGACTTTTCATATTCGTAATCTTTGTATAACCAAAACGCTACGAAATCAGGGCTACCTCGAAAACCTTTGCACAATTTTATTAACCCTGATACTCTTTCCAAATATAAATGTAATTTAAGAAATATTATGCGACAATGACTATCACAACCTGACTTCTATGGTGACGCGATTTACAAACTTCGTAAGATCTTTGGTCAGGATCACTTTGAAAATTCATACTATCTTTGTTAAACTTGGTAAAAGGTTTATCAAAGAGGTTATGACCCTATCTCATTTTGCAACGAACTGCATGCTTGGTGGTGGATCCATTTACAGTTCGACACTTTGCTTCCCACTTTAATTGTGCGATGACCGGACATGCTGTGGACCTAATGATGACGTCTACCTAAAACGGTGACGTTTGATGTTTGTCTGCAATCGTGTCGTGTCGTGCCCTCAAGGGTTTGTTTTCTTATTGCTCTGGCTTCTGCCAAGTCACTGAGTACCTTCTTTGTGGCTTTCTAGGCTAATGTTTATTTGTATTTATATATACACGAGCATTTTTGAGTTTTACTTATATTGGCTATTAATGCTGCCTTGCTGGTTAGAGAATAGTTCATGGCGGGGATTTCTTTATTTACACTGTCCCGTTTTATTGGGATGACAGTAGGGTAAGTGTGAGGTTTGTTGCACCCTAGAACATGGTTTAAACCCCCAGCGGCCTTTTTACCACTGACCGTTCCAAGGCGGTAGGCCTATTGTCAACCATTTTGTGTTTGTGACATCGTTTTTGGTATTTTATTCATCTTTAAAGTTGTTCTTTGTTTCTGTGTGTGTTCGTGGTTGACTGTCGTCCTTGAATGCTACTTTTCCTGTTCGATTTTTTATATCTATATCTAATAGCAGTAATAAGATCTTCACATTCTAAGAAATGAAGGGCCAAAATTAAACAATTGTAAAACTTTTGCCATGAAATTCCACGATACCGTGTCAAAAGCAGTCGCGAAGTCAATCAAGAGTAATAACCCTGGAATATTGTATTTCTCAGCATAAAATAGTATGTCATACAATTATCTTATATTTGTTGCCATAAATCTGCTTGGTAAAAAGCCAGTTTGATTTTCATGGATAATAACACATTTTGTATTCTAAGCTATAGATGCTGATGCCGTTTTATAAGAAACGTTTAGAAGAGAGATTGGTCTCTAGTTTTTCAAATACAATCTGTCTTTTTTGCCTTTCGGAATGCAAGTTATAACTCCTTGGTTTTTGTGGTATTGAGAGTTCTCCATTTAAATAAGCATAATGTATTGTCCTAACTAAAACATAACCAATATTGTTCCAGAAAAACTTATAAAATTCGACCGTAATTCCAGAGTTACCTGGGCTTGTATTGTTGGACATTCTTTTTAATGAATTAAGCATTTCTGTATAATTGAGAGAACCTTCTACAGACTGTTTTATATTTTCACTTAGTTTTGGTATATTAAAGTCTTTAAGTAAATCTATATCTATTGTTTCTTTCGCTTCGTATAATGTTTTATAATGTGTTTTTGTTTCAGTCAAAATTTCTTCCTGAGTTTTCAAAGTAGCTCCTGATTTGGATATTAAAGAGTTCATATATTTTGAGACATAATTTCTATTTTCCAAATTACAAACATAACTTGACATATTTTCCCCTTCATCTATTCGTCTTGCTTTAGATCTCACAAAAGCTCCTTCTAATTTATTTTGGAATTCTAATATATCTCTTTTTCCTGCTCAAATAAAGTATAATTTATGTCATTTTCTTTTTCAAGTTGTTCTATTTCTGTTAAAACACATTCTTCCTTATTTATTTCCCGTTTCTTTTTATATGCTAAGTAGGCAATCGTTTTCCCTCTAATTTCTAATAGTAACGTCTCAAAAGATCGATCAGTTACGTTAAATTTTATTTTTTTTATCGGAATTTCACTTATATCCATATCAGTATCCTGTACATTCGATGCATATTGCCTTTTAACATTATCTGTTATTATTTTTATATCATCTACATATTTTGTGTCTTTTAATAAAGAGTGGATAGATTTCCAGTATGACTTGCCTTTTATAAATTTTCCGAATTCAAATTGTATATATATCATAGAATGGTATGTATGGTAGCTTGGGAGTATTTTTGCATCATCTAAATCGTATATAAATTATCTGCAATTAGAAAAAAATCTAGTCTTGCTTTTTTTATTGGATTTCTACGAAGTCATATATCTTGTTTTTTTTTCAATATTTTGTTCTCTCCAGCAATCTAATAAATTATTTTCTATAATAACTTTTAAAAGAGTACCACGTGCATTTGGGTTATTTATATTAACGTAATTAAATGTATCCATATATGGATTAAAAACCATTGTTAAGCACTAGTTATGATACGTTTTACACCGTTTAACTTTACAAAAAATCGTATAGAGATAAATTACAATATTATTAATAGTTAAAATCTATTTTCCAAAACAATCTGGTTGAATTAATAAAACAACATACAAATATCATGTATTCAATTTAAAAAAAACAACAACAACATGAACAACATATCTTCCAAAACTACATAATTTTAACCACAAATACTTCCAGCGAATTGTGATCAAAGAATATGCGGCATAAACTCCAAACTGCCATCAGGTCATGTCTTTAATAAAAAATTACTGCCAAAACATCCAAGATCTCAATTACAAATATAACAGCTTACATAAAGAAATATAAAAAGATCGGTCAGGGAAAGTAGCATTCAAGGAGGACAGTAAACCACAAAACACAGAAACAAACACGCAAACAGACAAACAAGAAGACAAAAGCAATATAAATGCAAACGACATCACAAACACAAAAGGGTTGACAATAGGGCTACCGCCTTGGAAAGGTCAGTGGCAAAATAGGCCACTGGGGGTTTAAACCGCTTCTAGGGTGCACCAAACCTCACACGTACCCTACTGTCATCCCATTAAAACAGGACAGTGGAAATCCCCGCCATGATCTAATCTCTAACCAACAAGGCAGCATCAATAGGCAATATAAGTAAAACACAAATATGCTCGTGTAAATATAATACAAAAAAACAATAGCCTAGAAAGCAACAATGAAGGTACTCAATGACTTTGCAGAAGCCAGATCAGTAAGAGAATAAACCATTAAGGGCACGACAAGAAAGATCATGGACAAACATCAAACGCCACCGTCCCAATGGGCTTTAGGTAGGCGTCATCATAGGGTCCACAGCCTGTCTGGTCATCGTACAATTAAAGAGGAAAGCATAGTGGCGAACTGTAAAAGGGTCCACCACCAAGCATGCAGTACGTTGCAAAATGATAGGGTTATAACCTCTTTTGATAAACTTTTTAACAAGTTTAACAAAGATTGTATGAAAGTGATCATGACGTAGAATCTTACGAAGTTTATAAATCACATCACCATAGAAGTCAGGTTGTGATAGTCCTTGTCGCAGAAAAGTCCTTACATTACTTTTATATTTGGAAAGAAGATCAGGGTTACGATAATAAAACTTTGCAAAGGTTTTACGAAGTTTATTGTAACGGTTACACTGATTGAGTAACTTTTTAGTTATACCATACAATCCCTGTAGGATGTAAAAATAACAATATTGATTGGATGTACGGGGAGAATTTTTACGGTCGCCGCACGTGTGTATAGTGAGCTTCTTGTGAATAAATATCGTTTATTTTAAAAGTGTATATCCTTTTGTGTCCTTTGTTACCATGGTAGTAATGCACATGCTCATAAACAGAGCCTACATCGGCAACATTGCAAACGCAGCATGTTTATCAATTAGGATTACAGATATCATATGTTGACATGCGTGTTGCAGTTTGCTTGAGGCAACGACGGTGGCAACGGCGGTAGAATTTACAATTTACCAATACACTTCTGGAATTAACACACCATCGTCAACCTTTTACTTTGCGACATGTCTTTAAATTCATTAGAACTGCACCATTGAAATCATTATTTTATTTTATGTGAAGTATTGTTGTTTCTTGATTTTTAACTATTACATTGTGTAGCCAGTGGGGTGTGTTCAAATGTTGTCAATGGCGGGAAAAGATCATTAAATACTTGGAAACAACAAACACAAAGAAGAGATAAAAGTAGCAGGCTCGGTTTTATTGAGTGTGATCATGCGAGGTAAAGTGCAACACCTCTCACACCTCCTAGCGCTTTAAAGCCCCACAGATTGGGCTTGATAATCCCAAAGGACCAGTACGTAATAACACTACTGATTTGCAGTCGGGGCGACATTTTACGGCCGCCACCCAGCACTAAACAAACGCTAGTATGAATGTCAATAAATCATGAAAACGGAATCCCTTGGAAGCAACAAACACAAACAAGGGATAAAAGCAAGTATAAAAATCTAACTGGAAATACAGCTTTCACAGAACACAGTAAACCCCAAAACATGCAAATGGCAATAGTAATAATAAAAAAATATGACGTCACAAACACAAAAAGGGTTGACAATAGGGCTACAGCCTTGGAACGGTCAGTGGCAAAAAGGCCTCTGGGGGTTTAATCCAGGTTCTAGGATACACCAACCCTCAAACTTACCTATTACAACGCACTTCATGCTTTTTGATTGACCCCGCTAAATCAGTCACTACGCTTCACTTTTCCCTGAAAGGGGAGGTTAGTGCAAGAACTTTCGGTCCTTGGGTTTTCTGGTCGTATCCTAATCCGAGCCTTCTCTGACCCTAAATACCTTTTTGTTCTCTTTTTTTTAAATTGCAAGAACTTTCGTCCCTTGGGGTTTCTGGTCGTACCCTAATCCGAGCCTTCTCTGACCCTAAAAGCCTTTTTTTCTCTTTTTTTGTGTGGCTTATTAGGGTCAGAGGAACTCCTATAGTGAAAACGTGAGGATTACTAAAAACACACAGTCATGCAATTTCAACGATGTTTGCGGCGTCGGATCGATTTATTACGTTAATTTAGACTAAAATATCGATCAATTAATGTTTATTTTTATCAAGTTGCAATGATAAAACTGCACCTTTATCGATTTATGTTTTGAAGTACACTTTTATTTATTTTATCCGCCATATTGTCAGTTTGCATATTAATTAAATTCCCGTGATATTCTCGCGCGAGGTGAAGGCATTCATTGTCCCCTCGTCAAATAACTCCACTATCAACCACGTGTGTCAACTGACAACATGGAGAGATTTTAGGAGTGAAACAAACTGTTCATGGAGTATAATTAGGATTTAAAATGTATAGATGTTGTTCAGAATTGCGAGTGTCAAAAGAAAACATTGGTCGCAATTGTGAAATTGTCTTAATTTTGCGGGAAATATTTATCACCGCACCGGTTACTATCACGTGACTTTGACCTGAATAAATAATAATAAAGTAAATTGATCATATTCTATCTTCAAAATACATTTTTGTTTGTTTTACTTATCTAGAAGAATTAAGAAGTCTCAAAAAATGGCATTTTTGGTAATTGTGTTATATTTTGTAGATTTTGGACCTTTCTGGGCAAGATTTTGATCCTAAAAATATAGAGCGCACCTCCGAGCACACACATTTTTTTGGCTGATGATGCATCCCTATCAAGTAACTGTTTCAACAAAAAATCAGCTGTGCTCGATGGTGCGCTCTGTATTTCCAAGACCAAAAACTGATTGAAAACTGCTGAAAATGAACAAAAATGTCATATTTTGAAAGAAAAGGCCTTGTTTTTGAGGTTCTTAAACTCATTTAGAGCATTTAAACGTACTTGTCATGAGTTTAAATAGTGATTCAGTTCATTTGTAGCTAAACTAGATATTCAAAACTAGTGCATTAAATCTGTCAATATTGGGGGCCAATTGTGCCCCTTATCATACCTAGTCCTTTAATAGTTTTTAACTCCGTCTGAAAAATGGGGAAGAGACATACCCATTTTTTGTTAATTGTTTAAACACCAAAGGTCAATAGCGAGTCGAATAGTTGTTATCTATATTTAGAAACACGACTGGATGTACTCGACCCATCCATATAATGGATTTGCTCAATGCCATAAATGAAATGTCCATAGGTCGCGTCTTGCGAGGAAGTAATATATAAGGAATAAAATAATCCGTTATGAGCGAAGATCATTTGCTTGCGCAATCCCTAGTAAAGTTGTTCATTACAAAGTCACGGTATATGCTAAGTATACAATTTGTAATTTGAGAACCATTGTGTTCTTTCTTGTTTTATTTTTATCTGACATTTTAGAAGAAAACATAACTAATCCTTGTTTGACAAATGTTCAAAATCAAAATTAAATTTGGCACATTATGTAAGATGCATGAGACGAGCGCAGCGATACACGTTTGGCCATGTCAAACAATTCAAAGATGGGAATATGGCACTACCACACATGATATCACACGTTACTTGCATATTTATATCGGTCCATCAACATTTGTTGTCGCTATGTAGGATTTTTATTAAAACCGTGCCTGCGTTTCAAAGAAATAGGTCAACCCGACGCAGAAGTTTTACGGCTGATTAGAGTAAGATGAACTGGGTAGCAATTCAAGACATGCATTTCAAGAAATAGATCAACCCGACGCAGAAATTCTCCGGCTGATTAGAGGAAGATGAACTTGGTCATGATTACTTTCATACTATCTTTGTTAAACTTGTTAAAATGTTTATCAAAAGAGGTTATGACCCTTTCATTTTGCAACGTACTGCATGCTTGGTGGTGGACCCTTTTACAGTTCGCCACTATGCTTTCCTCTTTAATTGTACGATGACCGGACAGGCTGTGGACCCTATGATGACGACTACCTGGCGTTTGATGTGTCCTTAATGGTTTGTTCTCTTGAGTCATTGAGTACCTTCATTGTGGCTTTCTAGGCTATTGTTTTTTTGTATTATATTTACACGAGCATATTTGTGTTTTACGTATATTGCCTATTGATGCTGCTTTGTTGGTTAGAGATTAGACGATGGCGGGGATTTCTTTATTTACACTGTCCTGTTTTAATGGGATGACAGTAGGGTAAGTGTGAGGTTTGGTGCACCCTTGGACCGGTTTAACCCCAGTGGCCTACTTTGCCACTGACCGTTCCAAAGCAGTAACCCTATTGTCAACCCTTTTGTGTTTGTTTTGTCGTTTGCATGTATTATTACTTTTGCCTTCTTGTTTGTCTGTTTGCGTGTTTGTTTCTGTGTTTTGTGGTTGACTGTCCTCCTTGAATGCTACTTTCCCTGTCCGATCTTTTTATATTTCTTGGTAGCAATTTAGGATTTGTACCAAAAACACAGACGTTACTTGTATTTGGCATTAATAATTTTAAAATGAAAGAAAATGAAAAGTTAGAAAAACAGTTGATTGATGATATAAATATTCTGGAATCCAACTTAACACAAAATAACATTGAACTATTAGAATTTAAAAAAATCTCGCTACAAAATATAAGAAAAAGCAAAATGCAAGGTATACTTATTAGATCACGAGCCCAACTTATAGAAGAAGATGAAAAACCTAGTAAATATTTTTGCAATTTAGAAACTCATAACAGCTTAAATAAAATTATTCCAAAAATTGAAAAGGAAGATGGGTCTTTTATAAATAATCAAGATGATATATTGAATGAAGCTAAATGTTTTTATGAAACCTTATATTCAAGTAGAGATAGTGAACTTATAGATACAAATATTGAAATAGAACTTGAAGGTTGTTCTGTTCCAAAATTAAATTATGAAGAATCTATATCAATGGAAGGTCTTATTACTTATAGAGAGGCAACTGTTGCTCTTAAGTCAATGTCAAATAACCGCAGTCCTGGAACTGATGGGTTTAGCGCTGATTTCTTGAAGGTTTTTTGGCAACATATAGGACATTTTGTTGTCAGATCCATTAATTATGGTTTTAATAATAATGAGTTATCAATTACTCAAAAACAAGGTATTATAACCTGTATTCCGAAGGAAAATAAATCAAGATACCAAGTTAAAAATTATAGGCCTATTTCTTTATTAAATTGTACTTACAAATTGGCATCTGGGGCTATAGCTAACCGAATTAAAACAACTTTAAATAAACTTATAAACACAGACCAAACAGGCAAACAGGTTTTATAGCAAGAAGATATGTTGGCGAAAATACAAGGATACTTTATGATATAATGCACTATGCAGAAGAACATAATTTAGCTGGTCTGCTTTTATTTATTGACTTTGAAAAAGCGTTTGACTCGTTGTCATGGAATTTTATTCATAAAGTGTTAACATTTTTTGGATTTGGTCATTCAATACGTAAATGGGTCCATGTTCTATATAACAATGCAACGTTAGCTGTTACACAAGGAGGGAATATTTCATCTTTTTTTAATATAGGAAGAGGTTGTCGACAAGGAGATCCTCTTTCACCGTATATATTTATATTATGTTCAGAAATCTTAGCTATCAAAATAAGAAATAATAGAAACATAAAAGGAATAAAAGTTAATGATATAGAATTCAAAATATCCCAATATGCTGATGATACCTCTGCAATTTTAGATGGATCAGAAACTTCCCTTACAGAGACATTAAAAGAATTAACATGGTTTGCAAAGATATCTGGCCTTCGCGTTAACTTTGATAAAACACAGGTTGTTTGGATAGGGGAAAAAAAATACAGTAGTGATACAATAAAAACCAAATGGAAACTACATTGGGGAAATAGCGAATTTAAAGTTTTAGGCATAAAATTTAATGTAGACCTAAGTAAAATAAATAATATTAACTATAAAGAAAAGATAAATAGCATAAACAAATTAATAAAAATGTGGAAAAGGAGATATCTAACACCCCTTGGAAAAATAACAGTTATAAAAACATTATTATTACCTATATTAAATCACCTGTTCATTTCATTGCCTAATCCAGATAATAATATCATAAATGAAGTTAATAGAATTTTCTATGATTTTATATGGGAAGGAACAGCAAAAATAAAACAAACTGTTATCGTTAAACAGTATTTTGAAGGAGGTCTGAAAATGATCAATACTAAAGCTTTTATTAAATCATTGAAAGCAACATGGATTCGAAGATTACTTTGTAATGATGGAAACTGGACTAAAATAATAGATAAAGACATAAGCTTAGAAAACTTAATAAACTACGGAAGTTCTTTTACCGAACACATTATTACAAAAATAAGCAACACCTTTTGGATTGATGTCTTGTCATCTCATAACTCGTTATTGGAGTTAAATAAAATTAAATCTATAGAAGAACTTCTTCAAATACCTATATTTCATAACAAAGATATAAAAATAGGAGGATTACCAATTAACAAAAAAATGTGGAATGATAAGGGGGTGTACTTTATAAATGACATTGTTTCTAACGAAGGTGAACTCTTAACAGAAACAGAATTTAAAAATAAATATAACATTAAAACGAACTTTGTAGAATTCAATGGAATAATCAAAGCCATTAAATCTTTTGCAATAAAAAATAAAATAAATATAGGAAGTAAAAAACTACAGAACCCTTTACTTCCAACATATATTCATATTTACCTTAAGGCAAAAAAAGTCTGTAAGGACTTTTATAACATACTTAATAATAATCACGAAAAACCAACTGCAATTGCTAAATGGGAACAAGTTTATAATATCTCAGAAGAAACTTGGAAAGATATATTCATGTCACCTTTCAAATATAATCATAGTTCCAATCTTCAATGGTTTCAAACTAGAATTAATCATAGAATATTACCAACAAAAAAATACTTATATAATATAAAAGCCATCCCTAGTCCAATATGCTCAACCTGCGATCAGGAGGAAACAATAACTCATTTACTTTGGACGTGCCCAATAACTAAATCTTTTTTACAAAAGGTACAGTCATGGCTTCGAAGGCATGACATAAACATATCTTTTATAGAAGAACTATTTATATTTAATATTGGTGAAAAGCTTACACCAGAGGAGCTATTTATTATTTTAGAGATTAAATATTATATATTTTCAGCAAAAAAGCTAAATTCTCCTTTATCAGTTATTGCTCTTAGTAACAGACTGAAGTGTGCTTTTAAAGCTATTAAATATATTGCTACTAAAAATAATAAATTGTCGTCTTTTGAAAGAAGATGGCATAAATATAATAATATACTCGGTATCAAAACTTGAATTTGTGAGTCGCTCTAACAAGTTCTAATTCATACATCACTCCTTTTCCAAACAACCTGTGTATGTATCTCTGAACAACCTTCTGAACAATCCAAATCCATGACTTGGTACAGCTCTCTATCACATATTAAAAAATGCTGAATATTGACCAATCTAGGCCCTACCAGTTGACTGGATTTTAATTATAAACAATAGAATAGTATGTATCGAAAATAATTAACAATTGAGAATGCACACAGTCAAGTCCAAAACACTTTTTCAGTCGAATGCTTTTATTAGCCAAAAATATATCAAATGTACCTGTAGAATGAAAGTGATGAGTGAAAGTGATATTGTATATGTTAATTATTTATTGTTTATTTGATTATTATTGTTTATATACTTCTGCTGTAAAATGAGAATTACTTTCTGAATAAATGGGCTATAATTGCTGAAACTGAAAAAAAAATAAAAAAAAAAATAAAAAAAAAAATTAAAAAAAAATAAAAAAAAAAATAAAAAAAAAATTAAAATTAAAAGGAAGACTCTGACGAAGTTTGATCTACATCCTGCGCAATGAATGAAATGAGAGTTGTCGGCATAAAGACTGACACTGCTTGCTCGGTGTAAATCCTCAGTCAAAGTAATTACACTTCATCACACTGAAATGAAAACAGGAAATTATATAATAAGAAACTGACAGGATATAAGATATAATTACGTTTGGATATAACGCAAAGTAAATTGCACGTGATGTAATATTTTGCTCTACTGTGTTTTCTGCATACTTTGACTATGTTTCAAGTTATTTATAATTATACGGGTACTAATTCTAATTAAAATAGTTCAAATCTAATTGATGAATAATGCTAGGTGTGGATTACATTGCACCAATAATATATTTAAAGTACAGTTTAGAGATATAATAAAAACAATACTGTTCAAAATGATGTTTCATAAGGCCAAGAAAAAAAATAAGGTAATTTTTTTTTTTTTTACTACACGAAGGTAGAAATTACAACCAGAAAACATGATTCCAAACTCTGATTTTGAGGGCCAGCGGCTTTAAGCGAGTTTAGTTACATATCAGCAAGACCATGTATTGTAAAAGGGTGTGACGGTGATAATTTAAAGTGAATTGATCACTTCGAAGTTAATGGAGGCGGCAATCTTGAAATAATGACGCCTTTAGACTATTTTATCATGATATATCGCATTATTATAATTACGTGCTAAGGCAAATTTAATCGGATTAAAAATAAAAATGTACAAATATACAAGGCGTAAATCTTAAATGTATGCATTTTCTGTTCATTATATGATTTTGCATGCATTTGCAATGCGTTTCTTTATTTTACATGATATTAATCAATATTCCATATTATTAAAGTTCTGAGGAAAAAAAAGTCACAAGTTTAATCAAGTTTAATCTTAGATAAAAACTTCAATATTGCCGTGTGTCCCTTTAAAACAAATGAAAACTATTGGGTCGAACCTTAAATTGTAACATGCATGTGGAAATGTCTGTGTATGCCTTGTTGATTTCAACATAAAATACAATACTCGTGATTTTAAACTTAAATTAAATTGTGAAGATTCCAACATGAACATTAAACAAGTTCGATCAGATACGCAACGTTTAAGTTTGATCAACACTTCGATGTTATTGTATTTAACTGGTTTGCATGTTACTCTATGCAATTGCATAAGGTGGTAAATTATTTTGATTATTATATTTCTGATTTTATATTATATATGTCATGGAGTACTCTCTATAAACAATTGTGTAATTAAATATTTTAGAACAACAACACATGTTGTCTTTTTATTTAAACCACTAATTTACGTGGTTGTGTTCTAAAACATCTCAGTTTATAGAGTCGCGCGTTTTACTTTAAGCTTAATATGATGATATCTTGTAAACGAACTCAGAACAGAATTGTAATCAGACAAAACAGTTAAACGTTTGAATATTAACCATCAACAGTGGCTTCAGTCTAGTAACCTTTCCTCGGGTTAGCTGGAATCGTAAACCGGGCTGTCACGTATAAATTCGAGCACGTTAAAGAACTATTACAGTTTTAACTACTAACCAGCGATCATTGTCTCACAGACTAATGTTATTCTCAATGTCAGTGCCAAAGATGTATACACATGTTAATGCAGATTGTAATAGTATAATTAAAGATAAAACACTCTACGATGTAAATTTATTTATCATATATGTTGCAGTGTGAGAGATTTATATATTTATAATATTACACTAGTGGAATGAAATTCAAATGAATGCGGAATCATCGTTCGGTCTTTGTGCACTGGAACTGCCTCGTCGATGTCCATGACATTTAAAATACAGAATGCCGGAAATCGAAGAGATAGTTGCGTTGTTCGGTGTCATACGGAGAAAACCGAGTACACATTCGACGTCATTATACAGACATACCACGTCGTCATACGACAACTACAATACTACGTGTTCCCTATCATTTATATTTCTTTTAGTTATGTGATTAATATAATATCTCATTCCTGCGTATTTAATATAATGGAATTTGTTAAGCTCGTTGAATAATATTGATATATTGTTCGGCATAGCCTCGCACAATGTAATTTTATCCAGCTCGTTTAATAAATTCAATATTAAACAGGCACCCATGTAAAACCCATCTATAACCAATGTTAAGGACATTATTATGTTAAAGTACACCTTGACCTTACCCGCCGAACTATTAATTCTAAACGTAATAGGTGTATTTATTGACCGGCATAACGCACATACGCATCATGAAAAGTGTCAGCTAGCTAAACAAGGACATTCTAATATTTACTCGGTTTAAATATATATACATGTCAGGTATATCGCCTTCTATCAGTTTTCTATCACCATATAATTTCGACCGATAGTGGAAATGACGTCTGCGTGAGTTTTATGTAAATTGAAACTGTTTTAAGGTATGCATGTCTGCTTAATGAATAGTTCAAAGAAGCAAAGATGACATGCACATTGGACAGATTTTACCACGCTAAGGATAATTTTTTTATGCTAGTTCTTCCTTCTACCGGTTTTGTTGTCATTAAATGCCTCCCAGTACAAGCAAAGTTACAAATATTGACATATGTATTGATACAATGATGACGTTATCGCTCTCTCTATGATATAACATAATGATCGGGCGTGCCTGAAATTTCAGTAACATCCGATAACTCGTCAGGTATAGATGGCAGTACTGTTTATGGATACTAGTAATTGATTGTATCCCCATGGGTACCTGCTGTACAACTCTGGTCACATATTTGTTTTGCATTGCTATGAAAGAGATGACATGTTCGTTATTCCACCAGATACATAAACATATGTCATCAAAGCCTTTAATAACACGTCTCAGTATCTGGATGATATATTACACATTGACAACCCTTTCCTTTCTACTAAATAAATATATACCCAAAAGAACTTCAACTTAACAAAGCTTATATTTCTGATAATATCGCATCTTTTCCCAAATTACATCTCTCAGTTGAAAATGGGGAATTAATAACAAAATGTGTAACAAGAGTGACATTTTTTAATTATCATTACTTTGAAGGGGAGGTCCCAGAGCAACAGTTTTCGTGGGTATATGTTTCTCAACGTAATTGTTTTTCTAGACCTTGTAATCGATTTTATGACTTTACTATTCCTAGCCTTTGTATAACCATAAGAGGTGTTCAACTTATAACGTAACACTTTTGTTTAAGATGTTATTATTATTCTGCGGAAGTGATTATCATGAAAAATGCGTGATTTAGTTATGTCAAACTGTCATTTGCAACAAATACATTTACAAATAATCTCCAATTTTATGCGGTTAGTTTACTGCAAACTATTTTCCAATTTTAAATCTATATGTTTTTGTTGCCGTAGACTAGGAATCTTAATATGAGGAAGCCAACCAGCTGGCTTGCGGAACATCGGTGGTTCTACCCAGGTGCCCGCATGAAAATTACCCAGAGGGGCACCTGGGGTCTTCCTCCACCAGAGGAAGTTGGAAAGTCGCCATATGATCATAGCTGTTGTTGCGACTATAAAATCCAATTCAATTCAATTACATTGCCGTCGAGTTTTACCTTAAACCAAATAATTACACTAAATGCATATCATAATAGCTTAAAACTGTCCTTGCATTTAAATATGATTGTATCTTTTATTTTAAACAAAAATATTTTTTTTGAATTAATTTAAAAGTTATTAAAATATTAAGAAATTGACAAATAATAGGACAATTTGCTCGTATTTTACCGATTATTTCATAAATGTAAAAAAATTAGCATTTTATTCATATTTTGTATGACAAAAAATAAATAATTCATTACGGTCCCGTCTTAATTCCATTAAAACATTGGAAGGATTATATTAGCAGGATTTTATAAAAGATATTTCAACAATAAAATACGTTTAAAAACATGTTTACTGAAAAAATGCGATAACATGTCTAAAATTCCCTATTAAATGTTTTAATTTTACAATATGCAGAAGTTCGATATTCAAGTTGAATATCGAAAACAAAAAACTCGAGATTCATTATTCAACAAAAAAATATTGAATATCGAAAAACAAAAAACTCGAGATTCGTTATTCAAAAAATAAAATGTTGAATGCCGAAAAATGAAAAAAATCGAGATTCGTTAATCAACAAATAAAATTTTTGAATATCGAAAAATAAAAAAACTTGAGATTTGTTATTCAACAAAAAAATATTGAATATCGAAAAACAAAAAACTCGAGATTCGTTATTCAACAAATACATTTTTGAATATCGAAAAACAAAAAACTCGAGATTTGTTATTCAAAAAATAAGTTTTAAATGTCGAAAAATAAAAAAAGATCGAGATTCGTTATTCAACAAACAGGTTTTTATATCGAAAAACAAAAAACTCGAGATTCGTTTTTCAACAAATAGGTTTTGAATGTCGAAAAACAAAAAAATCGAGATTCGTTATTCAACAAATAAATTTTTTGAATATCGAATAAAAAAGAAAATCGAGATTTGTTATTCAACAAAAAATATCGAAAAATAATACTCGAGATTTGTTATTCAAAAAATAAGTTTTCAATGTCGAAAAAACAAAAAGCTTGAGATTCGTTATTCAACAAAAAAAATATTGAATGTCGAAAAACAAAAAAACTCGAGATTCGTTATTCAACAAATAAATTTTTGAATATCGAAAAACAAAAAACTCGAGATTTGTTATTCAAAAAATAAGTTTTAAATGTCGAAAAATAAAAAAAACTCGAGATTCGTTTTTCAACAAATAAGTTTTGAATGTCGAAAAACAAAAAAAAATCGAGATTCGTTATTCAAAAAATGGGTTTTGAATATCGAAAAATAAAAAACTCGAGAGATCAGTGACCCCAATAGTTTACTTCAACTCTGAGCCGAAGCCTCTGGGCCATCGGCTCAGGTGAACTAAAATTATCCAAGAACTTTACCAAGGCCTAGGTCATATTTTGATTTATATTCATAAAACTTAAACTTGGTTAGGTAACGTAACCTTGTTTATAACTTCAATTAACGTTTTCTGAGTGTCGCCTTTCTTTGTTTGATGGTTAATCATATGCATTGTTGGCATTAGTTTCTTTGATAATGGCTCATATGTATTGTCATTGGTGGCAGAGACATCCTCAGGTCGAGGTATTGGATAATTTTAGTTCACTTGAGCCGATGGCCCAGAGGCTTCGGCTCAGAGTTGAAGTAAACTATGAAGTAACGAATCTAGAGTTTTTTGTTTTTCGATATTCAGTTTTCTTTTGTTGATAACGAATCTCGAGATTTTTGTTTTTCGATATTCAACTTGAATATCGAACGTCGAATATCGAATATTGTGCTAACTTCAGCCCGCCTTTATTGCTTTTGTTTTTTATAACTAAAAATGTTGGCTTCAAAACATCATTATCTACCCTTTTCAAAAAGATATACGGATGCAGAAAGATTCGGAAGCACATATTTATTAGTTCATGTCATATTGTTTCATATCGAAAGAATCATTAGACTTGACATTAAAATGAACATATTCAGCGAGAATGTCAAGGTATTTGATTCAGTTACAAATACATTGTCGATATCAGGTGTGGTCGCTGGCTCCTTTGAGAGCTTTTTGAGCCTCGTTCTGGAAACTGTTATGAATATTCATGAGGCAATATTAAGAAGGGTCTATTATCCAAAGCCTCATCATTAATCTTTCCCTCTCTATGAAGGTCAAGAATGTAGACAATATCACAGGCACCCGGCACAGAGCTAGAAGTAGGACATGACGGCACATGCAAACTGGGGAAACTCTACTAAGTTGTTTAAAGCTTTTACTTAAAATACCATGGAATTGACAAACATTTGTTATTGTGATGGTTTCGTATATAGATTTATATCTGGTTGTGGCTGTGAACTCTACCAGTGAAAACTGGGTGCGCCTATGAAGGCAGAATATATTATCAATAACAAGAACAACAACAACAAGATGGCTGAATGTGGATGAAAACCAACTCTCTCGTGAAATTGTCGAAATTCACAGTTTCCACGACAACTTTTAGTTTCGGCGCTTCAGGTATCCGTTCGAGTTAATTATCCCATTATGTTTTAGTCGTTTTTAACGCATGCCACCATGTTAAACCTATAGCTTATAGGTAGTAAGGGCCGTGCCACCTTCTTGTCATTGAACTGGAATTGGCTCAAATTGGCATATTTGATTCTCTGGTACAAAAAAACTGCGAGAGGCTGAATGACAGTTTATGTTTTATTGGATATATATATAATTCTGCTTGTGACATGAGCAGGTCATGCTGCCCAGGCTAACTTACGTATCGAGAAATAACAACTAGTACAGAACTGTTGGTGGTTTTGGCCATTTTAGGAGTTCAATACCTTTAAGAATATAATATATATACATATATATAACCATTTTTTGGGGGTCCAGAACTCAATTAATTATTATTTTAACCACTCAAATCCATCTTTTACTATCCTAGCTCTGTGCCGGGTGCCTGTGGACAATATTTGCACTCATATTTTTACTTAAGGTTTTATTTTTAGTTTAGGTTATACTTAAAGTAAAAATATGCATAGTAATAAAGATGGAGGGAAGTAAATGCATATTCATGACCGTTGGTTTTCATGGGACTTGTAAATACACGCCTGTTAGAAATTCAGACTATTGTAAACATCATAGATATATAATAAAAAATAAAGTAATCATATCAAACCCTGTCTAAAATATGGTAAACGGACTTACGCTAAATATCAGATATGTGTTCCATGCGGAGCATGAAATATTAGATTACTTAACCGATATAATGAGATGAAAGAACAGATAAGGATTAAACAGATAAGGGTTAAACAAACAGAAATAAGCGAGACTGAAAAAAACAGGCTAATAGAACATGGACGAACAGAAGCCATGAACACTATACAAAAAAGTATAAAAGGTGTATAGTATATTGCTTTAGTAATGTTTATAGTCAAGATCGACCGCCCCCATACCAAGAAATCGAAATTTAGGTACATATAATAAAAAATAACAGGTCGTGTCAAACCGGTTGAGAAAAATAGACGATAATTACGTGGTATTAAATATTTCGTCTGGCGAGGGCAGCTGCCTCTTAGCATGTGACAGGCTATGGGGTGGCCCAGTGGTGGTCCAGTGGTCTAGTGATCCAGTGGTGGCCTAGTGGTTTAATGGTCTAGTGGTCCAGTGTGGTCTAGTGTGGTCCAATGGTCTAGTGGTCTAGTGGTCTAGCAGTTTAGTGTCCAGTGTGGTCCAGTGTGGTCCAGTTGTCTAGTGTGGTCCAATGGTGCAGTGTGGTCCAGAATGAATATCTCGGGCAATGACGACAATGCCCGTTAATATTTATCGCGGTCCGGAAAGCATCATATACATTTACTACATGTAATCATGGACAATATCAACATCTAGCTAACGTCAGTAATGTCCTCCGGGTCAACATCGGCATCTTACGTCAGTTCTGTCCTCATAGACAATATCAACAGTTAGCGTTGGTATTCCCCACAGGGATAATATAACAGCCGCCGTTTTTTTTTTTGCCGCGCCGGTTTTTGGCAAAACAGCAAGTAATTCCGAATGAGCTAGGGCGCTTTCGACTATATCATATGAAAGCACATATCAAATGATTGTAAAATTATATTCTATTTCATCGGTGACACTTTAATTTTTCCGAGAAATTTGACGCGAAGTTGACCTTTCCCATGGGAAAAGCCTATTTTCCCATGGGAAAAGCTTTTTTCCATGGGAGAGACACTTTCCCATGGGACAATATATTCCCATGGGAAATGATTTGGGCAGTTTTCCCATGGGAAAAACAAAAAGTATTTATCTTTCAATATAATGTCAAAATAGTATGCGGCTTTCATATTTAGGGTCTATGACGAAGTTTTACAGCTTTACACTTTGATATTTTCCCATGGGAATATTTTCCCAATATTGTAATTTGGGAAAATTTTCCCATGGGAAAATGAGTTATTTCTTAATTGCTAAAACAACACTTCAAAGTCTGGAAACATCTTCCATTGCAGTGTTGACAATTAAATATGCCCTTATGTTTATAATTTAATGAAATAAAAACTTTCCCAAAATAAAATGGGAAAATTCTCCCAAATTGTTTTTGGGAAAATTTTCCCAAATGTTATTGGGAAAATTTTTGGGAAAATTCTCCCATTTTTTGACTGGGAAAATTCTCTAAATATTTTTGAAGGAAATGAAAAAGAAAACAAATCTTTCAAATAAGTATAACTTAAAGTCAAAATATCAAACAAAAAAACAACAAAATAAACAAAACAAGAGGCCCAAGAGGCCCAAGAGGGCCTGTGGATGCTCTACTGGTTAACATGGCTCTTATAACATCAATGAAGGGAGGGACTGCCATTTACGTTTTTTGAAAGTTTTGGGCAAAAAACAGCTTTTTAACTAAATTAAGGGCCACAACTAAAGAATCTAGTAAAATGTGATAAAGATCAGATGAAAAATGAAGGCCCTACCGTATTAACGAGGCAAAATATAGCATTTTTATCTAAATCAAGAGCAATAATTCCTGTTACTGGTCCGACTGGTCCAACATAGAGCTAAAAAAAAAAAAAAAAAAATCAAAATAAAATAATAATTTAAAAAAAAAATTAACAAAAATAACAAAAACAAATATATATAAACAAGAAATGTCACAGTAAGTGACAAATGCCCCCGAAGTGACCTGTAAGTGTGACCTTGACCTTGGAGCAATATGAAGCCAACAGATATATATAAAAATAATTTTAAACATATATATATATTAAAAAACAAAAACAAAAATATTTAAAAAAAAAAAAAAATATTAAAAAAACACAAAAAAACAACAACTTCACATGAAAAAATAAATAAATACAATTCTAATACACTCGCACTATATAGCCTAGTTTAAAATATCTCGTTATATTGAACGATATATCACTGTAATTTTTGCAACGTTAGGAGAATAAGCATCTCTAAGTGTGACCTTGACCTTGGAGCCAGGGACCTTGATTTTGTGCGCGACGCGTCGTCTTGTTGTGGTCAGCAATTGTGCGAAGTTATTTGAAAATCAGTCCATTATTGCCAGAGTTATGAAGCGGACACGATTGTACAGACGAACGGGGACGAACGGCGACGAACGGCGACGAACGGAAAGACAGTGAGACTACTATATGCCACCCTTCGGTGGCATAAAAAAGAAAGTCATAACATCTGGTAAAGTTTGGCAAAGATCAGATGCATAATGAAGGCCCATTGTATGACGAGGCAAATTTCTTAACAGAATCAAGGGCCTTAACTCCGCTGTTTCCGATCTGGCTGAACTTGACCGAACTTTCATTGACATTAACAATCTGATAAAGTTTGGTAAAGATCGGATGAAAAATGAAGGCCCTACCATCTTAACGAGGCAAAATATAGCATTTTTAACTCAATCAAGGACCATAACTCTGCTGTTACTAGTCCGATATGATTGGTTTTCAAACTTGTCCGAGCTTCCATTGATATTAACAATCTGATAAAGTTTGGTAAACATCGGATGAACAATGAAGTCCCTATCGTCTTAACGAGGAATAATATAGCATTTTTAACTAAATCAAGGGCCATAACTCCGCTGTTACTAGTCCGATATGGCTGGTTTTCGAACTTCTTCGAGCTTTCAACGACATTAACAATCTGATAAAGTTTGGTAAAGATCGGATGAACAATGAAGCCCCTATCGTCTTAACGAGGCAAACTATAGCATTTGTAACTAAATCAAGGGCCATAACTCTGCTGTCATTAGTCCGATATGGCTGGTTTTCGAACTTGTCTGAGCTTCTATTGACATTAACAATCTGACAATGTTCGGTAAACATCGCTTGAACAATGAAGCACCTATCGTCTTAACGAGGCAAACTATAGCATTTTTAACTAAATCAAGGGTCATAACTCCGCTGTTACTAGTTCGATATGGCTGGTTTTCGAACTTCTTCGAGCTTTCAACGACATTAACAATCTGATAAAGTTTGGCAAAGATCGGATGAACTCATTGTTAGCCCCTATCGTCTTAACGAGGCAAAATATAGCATTTTTAACTAAATCAAGGTGCCATAGATCTGCTGGTATTAGTCCGATTTGGCTGGTTTTCAAACTTATCCGAGCTTTCAATGATATTAACAATGTGGTAAAGTTTTGTAAAGACAGGATGAAAAATGAAGGTCCTATCGTCTTAACGAGGAAAAATATAGCATTTTGAACTAAATCAAGGGCCCATAACTCTGCTGTTATTAGTTCGATATAGCTGGTTTTCGAACTTTTCCGAGCTTTTATTAATATTAACAATGTGGTAAAGTTTGGTAAAGATAGGATGAAAAATGAAGGTCCTATCGTCTTAACGAGGAAAAATATAGCATTTTGAACTAAATCAAGGGCCATAACTCCACTGTTACTGGTCCGATATGAATGGTTTTCGAACTTGTCCGAGCTTTCATTGATATTAACAATGTGGTAACGTTTGGTAAAGATAGGATGGAAAATGAAGGCCCTATCGTCTTAACGAGGCAAAATATAGCATTTTGAACTAAATCAAGGGCCATAACTCCGCTGTTACTTGTCCGATATGGCTGGTTTTCGAACTTGTTTGAGATTTCAACGACAATAACATTATTTGAGCTTTTAACGTTGTCGAACTTGTCCGAGCTTTCATTGATATTAACAATGTGGTAAAGTTTGATAAAGATCGGATGAACAATGAAGCCCCTATCGTCTTGAGGCAAAATATAGCATTTTTAACTAAATCAATGGCCATAACTCCGCTGTTACTAGTCTGATATGGCTGGTTTTCGAACTTGATATTAACAATATAGTTGAGTTTAGTAAAGATAGGATGAAAAATGAAGGCCCTATCGTCTTAACGAAGCATTTTTAACTCAATCAAGGGCCATAATTCCGCCTATACTGGTCCGATCTGGCTGGTTTTCGAACTTGTCCGAGCTTTCATTGATATTAACAATCTGGTAAAGTTTGGTAAAGATCGAGTGAAAGATGAAGGTCCTATCGTCTTAACGAGGCAAAATTTAGCATTTTTAACTAAATCAAGGGCCATAACTCCGCCGATACTGGTCCGATTTGGCTGGTTTTCGAAACTGTCTGAGCTTTTATTGATATTAACAATTAAACTGTTAAAGTTTGGATAAAAATTGTAGGCCCTATCGTCTTAACGAGAAAAAGTTAACGGACGACGGACGACAGACGACAGACAACACGTCATCCCATAAGCTCTGCTGGTCTTCCACCAGTAGAGCTAAAAACTAATAAACCAGTTTGTTTAAGATAGAGTATTTTAACTAAGATCTGATTTTAACTCAGAATCTCAGATTCAGATCGAGTATGATGTATTGCCTTGCGATTGGTCCTTAACATAGTATTATACCACAATAGCCTAAATACACACTATGCATCGTGTAATACCCGAGGATATACACAGCATATGTTAGTTATTGTGGTATAAATACAATAGAGCATGAGTCTTGCACGTGTACGCTAACGCTCGTGCATTATCTCCCCGTACACGTGCAAAACTCATGCTCTATCCTATACATGTGACTTGTGCATACAAAGAAATGTGACCTGTGCATGATAGTTATTGGTACTGCACCTTTTTTTTCCATGAATACCTGTTTTCCCTCCATTGTTTAGGAACAATATTTCAATCGTTTTCAATCATTTTATATCCTTAATAGTATAATGCGTTTATCAAGACAAGGTCAGTAAATGTGGCCATTTTGAACGTCTGATTGACCTTAGCTTTTCTTCTGTCTTGTCTACTCTCAATCAGAAGCGGCAATGGGAAATGTAAAATTTACCAAGTGGTATTTGATAAACAGCTGCTTAACAGGATGAAGCTGGAAGAAACCCTATATCACATAAGCCATGCTGGCCATTTGCCATTATCTTCAAATGACTGAGCATAACAAGCAGACAACATATACACATTTTGAAGTGTCACATTTTCACAATTATTTATGGCGCTACTACTAATACAGTACTATGCTGTCATAAAAATCTATTTAATGCATTTGAAAATTATTCTTGGTTAACTAAACAATGTGTGGTTGTGGTCGGGTCTATGTCTTTTGAACAACACAGATTTTCTTCATGTATTGGAAACATATGATCATGTCTTTGTGGTGGTGACTAATCTTAAGTCTCTGTTGTTGGAATATCTCTCATCTCCATAAGGGTGGAATGTGGTTTGGATATCTATCTCCATATGGTTGGAATAAAACAGCCCTATAAGTGGTTCGAATAACAAAGACTGTATCCAGGAATTGGAAATATATTATCATGTCGCTATGCTGCTGGCTTATCTCATGGCTGTGGTTTAAATATCTCTGGTCTCCAATGTGGTTGGAATATGTGGTTGCAATATATGTCTCCATATGGTTGTTAATACACTGGGTTTCTATGTGGTTCGAATAACCCATATTGTCTCGTTGTCTATACTAGTGGCTTAGTGGTTGGAATATTTTTTTCTTGTCTCCATGTGGTTGTATTATATCAGATCTCTATGCGGTTCAAATAACTTGCCTTCATGCAACAGAATTGTATTAGCATGTCTCTATATAGCTAGCTTATCACAAATATGAATGAAAACATATCTTGTCTATATGCGGTTGGAATATATCAGGCATCTATGTGGTTGGAATATCTGTTCTCTTGTGGCACGACTATCACTTTTTGCTATATTGCTGGAATTAATACATCATGTTCCTAGTCTACGTGCTTGGAATACCACAATCTAATCTACAGCTATGAGGCTGGAATAGCACATATGTATATTCAACATTGTCATCACAAGTCTCCAAAGGTTGAAACATCAAATGCATCTCTGTTGGAATATGTCAGGTCTCTACATGGTTGGACTACATCACATCTCCATGTGGTTATCCCACATCTCCATGCCTTCACTGTTGCTAGAATATCACACGTTTCTGTAATTATGTGGTTTGAATATGTTTCGTGGTTAAAATATCTCTGTAGTAAGAATATCTTCATTCTTAAAGTATGTGGTTGGAAATATAGTGTGCTTTTACGTGGATATATCTCTCATAAAATCTCTATAGCTTAATATCGTGTGCGTCTCTATGTGGTTGGAATACCTCATGTGTCCATGTGGTTAGAATATATTGCCTCCGTAGATTTGTTTGGACTATCTATCTGTCACCGGAGAACATGGAGCAAACCTGAAATACAATAAATTTATTATATTTTGAGTTCTTTGTAAACTGATCTTATGTTCATGAACAGTCTGTAAGCAAAGTAGAACCGGAAATATAGCATTCAAGGACCACAGTCAAAGTCAGAATATGCTTATTGTTAACCTTAAGAGATGATAGAGACTTTGTATCAAGTATTTGTGTATAATATTACCGTCAAATTTGCATTAAATCCGACTATGAATCCAGCCGTTCATAAAAACTACTTATAACTATTGTGTTTACATAAACATTACCTGTGCTATAAACCAATTGGATCTGCACACTTCCTGTGTTGTGCTTAGCGTCGGCGCAGCATGTAGGGGATACAGCGTAATTAGTGCACAAATATTTATTAGTGTGTACAGTTTAATTTTAGTCAGTTTATTTGTTAGCGTAATTCTCCAATTTGTAAGTGTTTCATCAGATGTTTCAGTTTATGTGTAAATAAGCATATTCTGCCTTTAACCAAATGAAATCCCAAACTTGCCTTTCATATAAACTACAGTACAGATCAGGCAAAACCCACACTTTACTCGATTCATCGAGTTTGGTCGTATCGAGTGCCGCGCGGATCTACGCGGAGTGACTGTTTGGACTCGGTAAATCCACGCGGCGAAAGTACGCCATAGTCAAGTCATTTGCACTCCAAGTTACTCCGCGTAGAATCCAATTAACCATGAGTGCTCACCTGTGGTGGTTTATTACTGGGAGAAAAGCAAACATTTCCGACAACTTTTCAACTTGTCCGACAGCGCGCTTGAAAAAGCCAATCGCCAGAATAAGTACAAACAATGAGACGCCAAGTGCATCTTTTCTGTGCAAGACTGATAAATACACTGAATAAATTTCGAAACTAATACGTATTTCAAAATTTTAATGCATTAATCACAAGTTTTGTTCGTTTCTGTTGTCCAAAAGTCACACTTCTTCAACCGAAATATGTATCCATAATTCTTGGCTATGTATGTACCTTTTAACAAGGCGGCACAAACAACGGGTTTATGACCCGGAATTCTTTACAATTTTTTCTGATTATCTCTGACTAAAGAACTCGTCAACAAAATAATAAACAGCAGAACAAATTTGTTACAAATAACGATTAATTAAAAATAAAATTATAATTTCCAGTATAATAATTACTAATTGCAGTTGTCGCGAAGCCGGTAATAGGAACCACTTTATAACTATCGTGACCAAGTATACATAATCCGGGCATTCAAATTTTTCCACATCTGCTTTTCCAAAAACAAAAGTAAAATTCATAACTTTCACATGACATCATCAAAATAATCTGACCAATCAGTGAACAATAAAATAAGACCTCCACTTTCGGATAGGGGGTAAACTGTTTATCGTTGGTGCTCAACTGATTTTAGCCCTTTAAAAAACTAGTTTGTAGCTATAATTATATTAAAACTTTGTTTTTTGTGTACATATATGTATCTTCTTTTTGTGTTGTCTGATTTTAAAACACCAATAAGGATACATTTAATTTAAATCATGGTGTAATATTTTCATTTTCCATATAGAGATTGAGAAAAAAGTCCGAGTAAACCCCTTTATTTTCACCTACTGAATATCTTAACCTACCAGAAGTTGAACGGATGTGAAAGTTATGAATTGCCTTCTGCTTCGATTTTTTTTGAAGTTATTGAATGAATATGCATTAAAATGACTGTAATTAGAAAAATGTGTACCCTTTACCTGGGCAGTATCGACTCGGCGAACTCCCGAGTTTATCTACGCGAAGTATCGTGGCATAAGTATGCCGAGAGCTTTTCGCGTAGGTGATTTCCACTCTGAGTAGTTTTATCAACAAAAGTCTGCGTAATTACGCGATTTGTAATTCCTCACCCGGCGTGAAAGAGTAAAGTGTGGGTTTCGCGTGAGCTGTACTGTACCTACACACCAAGTTTCGGCCAATTCCAGGTCATTACTAACTAAAATTATTTAGCGGACACCATTCTTCTATTTTTAGTAACAGTTTCCTTGACTCCAGTGACCCAAATCCCAACCTTTATGTTCATATTTCTAAGCTACCTACTCATACAAATTCATTCAAATATCTCATTCCTAACTAAAGATATTGTGCGAAAACCATTTTCTATATTTTTTGTGTATTTTTTACAATTTCTGTTGCCACAGCCACCACATTACCTATTATCTTTTAAAGCATTTCTTTTGTTATAAAATGATACATGTATTTTGTGTATTTTTACTATATCCATTGCCATAGTAACCATATTTTTGTCAGATCAACAAAATAAAACAAAAAAAAATATTGGGTATAATCCCCTCATTGCCCTCTACCAACATGTCAAGTTTCATAAAAATATCTTAAATACTTTTCAGGATCCATATTTGTGGGACGGACTGAAAGACTGACTGACTGACTGACTGATGGGGGCAAACCTCTAGTCCCCCCCCCCCCTCCAGAGACACACCAGTAGAGTACTAACAAACAAATATAATTTCTACAATTATCTGCGATGTTATTTTTGTCAATAAGAGCAAGGCAATGCTTATCTGTGTATCGTTATCTTATTACGATACAGTCCCCACAATAAGATACGTGTGAAAGAAAGTCGCGCTATAATCGTATTACGATTAATCATTGCATCCCTAGTTTTTGGGGTACTAACTATATGTATGTGAAGTTACTACGTATATGTATGTGAAGTTTCATAAACATAGGTCAAACATTTTGTTTTTGTTATGGCCAGTTATGAGTTTGCTTATAGGTTACTGAATACTACATTACTTGATGTAAAATGATCAAGACATGTGTGAAGCCTAATAAACATAGGCCAAATACTAGACGATGCACAGCGACGACAAAATATAATTTGGCGAAATATTCGAGAATTTGTCTGTTATGTATGAAGGTGAACCTAAGGTACCTCAGGTTTACCCAAAGTGTCTGGTATGGGTTCGATTCTCTTTCTACTGTACATATAAAATGACCTACCAGTAAATATCACTTATTTGCATCGTGGGAGATGGATTTTAATCCAGGTAATAACGTACCATGTCCTTCATATAACAGTCAAAGCATCATTCAAATCCTCCTAGATACTCTCCTTGGACAGGTACTTCAGTAAAAAGACAATGCACAATACCTTAGTGTTAATGAGCTGGAATACGTCTGACGATAAACTAGCCAAGTCTGATTTTATTGAAGAAACATTCAACTTAAACCAGGATTTCCCTAAGCTACCTGCAACATTCTTTTTAATATTTAATATTTCTTTCCATATAACCCAACTACTCACCAAGTTGCTTCAATTTCTCTATTCTAACTGAAGTTAAGTATTGCCCGGAAACCATTTTTCTTCTCTTTTTTTTATTACACCACACATGTATGCATAAAACTCACCAAAGAGAAAAATATCAGACATTTTCTTTGTTTGTAACCTTCGAAATAAAGAGGGCTGGCGTGGCGCAGTCGGTGGCGCGGCGGATTTGTAACCGGAGGTCCCGGCTTCAATCCTCCGTGATGCCACTGAGTTTGGTCGGTGTGTTCTTGGGCAAGACACTTTCCCTTAGCCTCGTCCGTCGGATGGGGACGTTAACCGGGCGGTTCCGTGTATGGGTCTATCCTCCGAGCACGTTAAAGAACCATAGGAATCTATTCGATAATAAGAGTATGGCAGGTTCCCGGATTCCTTGTATCCTTCCCCTCTCTCTGGGGCGGCTCAGAATAACCTATACTGTGTTGATAAGCCATTAAACAGCATTCAATTCAATTCAATTACCTTCGAAATACTCTCGTTCTCATGACAGTATGCATCTGTGCTAAAATATGATAATTATTTTATAGATTTGATGACTTTATAATAAAATAATTAAAAAGATAGTATATTCATGCTATTTATCATAAATAAAAGGATATTTCAAAATAATGTAAACATGATGACAATTGCCTTTTCTATAAAATTCATCACCCCAATTCTCCATAAATGCAGTTTCCATTACCTTGAAGGCAATAAAATTCATTATTTTTTTTAGTCTGATAAGTCTGTTGTACATTAATGTTTTTAGAAATGGTCAATCATTGAATCTTAAATACGAAATACACAATATGTGCATATCATAATTCTGACATTTTACGTATCTGACATTTTTACGTAAAAAGTATTACATTTTTAGTAGAAGGGTCACAGAAAGCATTTGAGTTTCCCTTTTCTTTAAATATTGTTTACAGTTTTGTTTTTGTTCGTCAAACCGTTTCAGTATCGATACCACAGATCACCATGCTAGTCAATGAAAACCCGTACATTTTCCTTTATTCAGGCCATTGCAGGACCTTTTTACCAATTTTGGGGAATTTTGCAATAGTATTATCAATAAATACCTATTTTTTTCAAGGTCTGTGCAAGCTTAAAACAAATAGCTTCTTCTCATTTCTATAACAATTCTCAATGTAAAACCGGGTACCATGTATGACCAATTTGGCAGTGAAAAGCACATTTTATTTTATCTGCAATATGATTCTTAGAACTGAACATTTTCAAGATTTGTTATCAAAAAAACTTATTTTAGCCAAGCACATATTTGCTGTAGTATTTATTTGTTATTAGTGCAGTGTTTTAATCAGCTGATGTTAATAATTCCCTATTAAAGGGATTCAAACCGGCCGAAACTGATCTTTTAAATTTCGGATCCCGCGGATAATATGCGTTTGGACAATTTTAACTCAATAGATTCTGTTTTGGAGCTAACAAAACAGGTCATGTATAATACTTACATAGTTTGTATGCATACTTTTTTTGCAGATACGGCATATTTTGGCTATAATCAGACTGTTAAATTAAAATATAAATTGTAAGTAGATGCAGATATTTTGTTGTCATTGGTTTTCTCTGATCAGCCACGTTTCCAACGAAAGGTGCGAATCTTTACTCGTAGCCTACTGTTAGAGTCTTTGACCACACTGGGAATTGAACCCAACCCAACAAAGAATTAGCCAATGCAGATTCCTTTGGAGACAGAGGGGTAGAATCCCCCCAAATTCATGTTCATTTTATCATTTTTTGTTCATGTTCATTAAAGGCCTTCATCATGATCCCTGCATTGTTTCAGGTGCCATCTCGCTCACATCAAAAGAGCAGTGGCAGAAAAACAATAAACGTGGCTCCAGCGTAAATGGGAGTTTTTACGATAGATTTTGCAGCAACTCTGCAGTTCAGGGTGAGAAGGTTCTAGGCCCAAATTTCCATATTTTATCTCGATGTACATGGAGGATGAGCCTGGCATGTTCATGCCTGTTCGGCGCCATATAACTTTTCATGTGTTGGTGCGCCTTAAAACCAGGGAGTGAGTATATAGTGAAAAGAAACAAGATTGTTTTGCCGTTTTATGTTGTCGCGCATGTGTTTCACTACTGCGTGAAAATGACTACTTCCGGTTGTTTCGCGCGTGTGTGAAAAACAGCAAATTCTTTTAAATTATTACACTTACCAACTCAATAAAGGTGCGAAATGTTAATATAAGTATTATTTATTCACATTGTGTCCTCTGATACAGAGCGTGTATTTGTTTGTATGTCCAGACACAGCTACCGAGGCAGACAAAATTAAAGTGCTTTTAACAAATGAAAGGATTCTATTAAAAACTGGACAGTTTATTATAAATGCCTTAAAAAGTCGTACAAATTAATGTGTACTATATTTTTCATGTTTTCTTTTGTTATACCTATTAAATGAGTTGTAAAGTCAATAATGCAATTGATATTTCTATAGTGACTAATAAGTCTCATTAGGCTGGGTATTCATTTGTTTACTTAATATTGCCTATATTATACTGTATTGTTTTGTATATGTAATATTTTGTAACGATGTTATTTGTCACTTTAATAAAATTAATAAAATAAATATGTATAAAGGCACATTTTACCAGACGGTTCCGTGTAACAAAGATGGCGCCACTATGCGCCAGATAAACAATGGTGACAGTGTATAGCTATTGCAAACGAGATACGAGACTACGGGTTATTTAGGTATTAATAATAACAAAACATGAACAGTAGACATATTTATATTTGTTAAGAAGGTAATTTCATGGTGGTGATTATAAGACAAAGCCTAAAAAGAGGTGATGGAAATGTGCATTTTGAGATATCATCTGAAATTTTTAATTTTTCAAATTAAAAATGGTGTGGAGCTATTGCAAACGAGATACGAAGTATGGGTTATATTTGGCATTAATAATAACAAAAAGTGAATAGTAGACATATTTATCTTTGTCAAGAAGGTACTTTCGTGATGTTGATTATAACAGAAAGCCGTAAAAAGGAGGCTGTATAAACTGCCTAATTTGAGATGTTGGCTGAAATTTTAACTTTTCAAATGTAACGCGCTTACGATCGATTTACCTGTATCGATAACATAGTAAATGGCGGCGTCCTAACGCGACAACATAAATCGATAAACTAGAGCGTTTATGAACCCGTTTCTTCTCCCTGTATACTTACTCCCTGTTAAAACCCAATCCAATTCAATTTGGCACATATATACACAGGGGTGTAAAATTCCACTCGCCCGCTCGCAATGGCGAGTGCAAGCTGCCTGCGGAAGACTAACATTTGGCGTCTGGTTGTCCGACAGGGCGAGTGACTTTTTGCGCTATAAAAATTAAGTTAAACTATCGTTCAAACACGATGTTGCAATATTTGCAAGATTTCAGATTAACAGGTGTTTGTTTGTTACCAGGTGACCCACGCATCATATAGACTGTGATTCAATTCACGCTAAAATCAATTGGAGTGTGATGCAATATATCGTTAACCAGGCAGACTGTTTGTTTTTTATATCGACACCGTAAACATGGCGGGTAAACAAACAGACATCAGGCCGCTCAGGGCCTCCTCTGGGTATTTTTTTTCTTTCGCAACTACTTTCGCAAAATGAGAAAAAACGAGCCACATTTGAGAAATAAGAGCTAAAGTTGGAGCCATTTTTTAACCATATAACGGAGTCATTTTCAAAATAAACGGCATATATGCATTGATTGATTTAAGTCTTTTAACACACGAATTTTGGCAAATTTAGAAGTTGGAGTCAAATAAGAATATAAATTTAGCAGACGTTAACAAGCCATGTTTGCTATTACAGTATTGGCAATGTTTTACATCTTGACATAAGTTATATAGGAAACATACGTTGAGGGTAATTAAATCAATTAAGGCCATTGTACTGATCTCATCTTTTATTTTAATAGTATTAATTTCTAAAAATAGCATGTAATCACTTTCGATTTCTTTAATTTTCAACATCCGAAAAAGTTTGCTACATTAATTAACAAACATCAACCATAGATTCATTTTCGTTGTTTGATCGTCCGCCACGCTTGTCGATGTTTGTATAAGAGCTTAAAACCCGATATCAAGCTGTGTTGTCCTAATCCTGTTATTACTTAAAGGGACAATGTCCGTAACTTTTAGCTTATAAAACACACACTTATTACGTTCGCAAACATAACACACTAAACATTATTCAATATTTACTAATTGCGGTAAAAAAAAAAAGAATAACCGGTTCGGGCGTTTCAACTCTCAGCCCAAACTAAAACTACAATCGCGGTAATAATAGTGAGCGTGAGCGTAAAGCAGGACATCGCTCCTACCTGAGCTAACCGGGCTATACATATTACGCAAAACATACTAGGGTCAAAACCTAATGCGCTAATGGAAGTCACGTGATAGCAGAAAAGGTAAATATGGTGGGTCCCACTTTATTTACAAATAATAATTAAAAGCTATTTTACAAACTCACGAATATATTATTACAGACTTCTTAGGGTCAATGCTCATGTTTTCATGTATACATTTTACTGAATATAAGTCGGACGGTTATTTGGTTATGCTTAATATCTGTTTAGTTACGGACAGTGTCCCTTTAATTGCATCAATTATCTTCTCAGAGAGTGTCAGACAGTTTGTTTACAAAATGTTATTTGCAAGCGTCAATGATCCACAATATACACGCGTGATCAATCGACTGGTTATGATAATTTTATTGGTTTTTGTAATCAGCCAGCGAACGTTATTCATGTAGATTAGTGAACCAGTCCACTTTTCTATTAGACTGTTACACTACGCATGTCCACTAAGAGCACTGTGTAGCAGTCGATTTTCTATATCCGCTTAGGGCATTGAAAATATGTAAATATCAGCTTTTATTTTCCTTTCGCAAATCATTTTCGCAAAAGCTTTAAAAAGATCGCAAATGTTTCTTTTCTTTCTCCATTTGCCACATTGGCGATTCACAGCGGAGGCCCAGTCACTGTTTGGAAAATATGCGTCAGCGACTGCAAGCGGATTCGGCCCGAGTGTCGGCGAATCAGAACGGGTATGGCTGAACAACAAGCGTAGTTCCCAACAGCTATTAATTAGTTCTGGCGTCTATTATTGGTCCAATGGAGACAAAATACTGAAGAGAAGTTCAGCAGAATATTGTTGTTGTTGTTGTTGTTGTAGAAGTTAATTCTCCGCGCTTATTTTTTTTGCCCACGCCCCGACGAATGTCTGCGTGGAAGGGAATAAATCTTAATGACAATTGCCTGTGACAGTGTACGGGGACAGGTTGCAGACCATAATATTAAATGTGTTGTAAGATAATATGGCGCTTTCTTTATTTGAATAACAATAAAATATCAACATACTGCCTGTCAGCTACTACAGTGTTTGTGAGTACACAAATGTACTTATTGTAGCTTACTATAGTGGTGAAAATAATGTTCAGGTTATATGCTGCAGGGCGAGTGGTAAATTGGTAAGTGCGAGTAGCTTTTTGCTTCCACTAGTCCTGCATGGCGAGTGGATTTTTCCAAATGTTTACACCCCTGATACATTATTATAGGACCTGAACTGAACACCTGGATAGAGTTTTGATGAATTGTTTTAAAGGCATCTTCTGTAGTTTTCCATGCACAGCTTTTTTGGGCGACTTCTAAAACTATTGGTTGGATTTTCCTACAAATTTACAGGAATGTTGCTTTTGATGTCTAGTTGTAATTTTTGTCTTTTTTTTTGTTTTTTTTGAAAAAGAAAAATTGACTATTCTTTTGAATTTTTTTTTAATTTTTGTCAAGGTCTATTATTAGATACATAAAATAGGAAAAATATAGCATTTTGTAAAATTCCAACAAAATTAAAAAAATTAAGCATAACGGTACGGTTCCAAAAAACAATATTAAATCTCAATATGCATGGTGACCTATCAATTTAATTGCAAATATTGTCTAAATATATGTTCAAATAAGTGCCTGGGAAGTTTTAACAAATTCTGTTATTAGGAACATAACAAAAAAGGAAAATATACCATTTCTATATAATTTCATGTTCATACAAAACTTGGCCTTTTTGCCTACTAAGGGGTAGGGTTTCAATTTTTTTTTCTAAACAAGCATGTGGACCTATCATTTTTATTGCACATTTTGTTTTTATATATGTTAAACTGTGTGCTTAGAAAATTTAAACAAATTCTATTATTGGGAACATACAAAAAAAAAGGAAATTGGCTAATTTGTGCATAAATTGTGGTAATGGTCTCAACAGATTTTGTAAAAAAAATATAGGTTTTACATAAAGATGACCTTTAAATGTTATTGTAATTAAATGTTCTTTACTTTAATACAATTTTAGCAGAATTGTGAGCAATGAATAAATGAGTAGACTTCAAAAATATCTTATTTACCTATTTCATGTACTAACCCACTTGTTCAACTTTTTGGACGGTGGCATTACAATTTTTTTTTTAAAATTTGAACAATCATGGTGACCTACTATTATTTTTGCCCTTTCTGTCTATATTACTGTACAAAAAGTTTAAAGAAATCCGTTATGCAGAAAAAACTATAGAAAATGTCTTTAAGTGTAATTTTGCTTTTATTCGGCAGGTTAGTGTCTTTCAATGTAAATTGGGGAATTCATAGCACTTTATTATCATTAAAGCCATACACAGATATATTAATAATTTTTAAATTTGTTATTAGGTCGGTGAAATCCACTAATAAAGACTGAGATTTTTAAAAAACAACAAAAAAAGCATTTATTTTAGAGCAATACAGGATATGTGCACACACTAAATCATTTTGAATTCCTCAAAGTGTTAGATTCAACTATGTTTCACATTTCTGTTCTTTTTGAAGCTAAAGCTTATTAATGTGTGTGTTTTTTTCTTTCTTTTTTTATATTTGTTTTAAATTAAATTAACAATTGATCTCAGCTGCTGAGTGCAGACAATTTAAACAATTTAATATCAATATCTAATTGTTGAAGTGATAATATGACCCAGGGCCCTATATATCTATTTTCATTCCAGCATGACCTCACCAGTGACATATGATTCAATACCCCATGCTGTCAATCACTGGCACTTGGTGCTGCTCAATTAGTGGTTTATGGTGTGTCCCTGTTATGTAATCAGCTTATTAGTTATAAAAATCATGCACACTTCAGTGTTACCGGTTTCGTGTTACCACAGGCCTTGAAGGGGTTCAAAAAGGGTAATTGATAAGACACAACTGTATTTAATACAGCACAGGATATAAGGCAGTAAAAAAAAACTTGAATTATATATAATACATGAATAAAATATTATTAAATAGACCACCTGATGCAAGTATATATTTTATATCTTTTTGTATATTTTAATACTTGGTTTTTGATTATAATATGCCTTGACTTTTAAAGGTACTACCGCAACCATAGTTTGTTAATCCAATAATATTGATTATTTACTTTCAAATAAAAGGTTATGCAAATTTTCTTATTTGACCAAAGTGTTTACATTTCAATTAATATTATTCTACCAAAGTTTGAAATGTATTAGTGTTTGAAAATAATCAAAATTATGCAAAAACTATTCAACTTACAGCAAATATGCAAGTTAGATAAATGCAGAAAAAACGATCTTGCAATTAAACAAAATCAAGATTGCCATGTGCTCGTTTTATTTAAAAATTACCTTCAGCTTTCATAATTGAAGAAATTCAAAAGGCGGATCCTCTGCAGGGGCATACGCACGTGCGTACAGGCTATTAAAGAAGCAAAAATATAAAAATGGCTAAAAATGCGAAATATGCAATAAAAAGTGAAGTTAGGCACATTTGTGAATCCAAAACTCGATGGTGCTTATACCTAAATTAGCCCCAGGAACGCCCCTGCTCTGTCATGGTTAACAGTGTATACTATTGCGAACGAGATACGAGACTACGGGTTACAGGGTATGAAATATATTATACTGTATACTCGTCCTGTAGGACCAGTGGCATTGACATGTTACTCGTCCTTATAGGATGTTTACTCGTCCTGCTCTGATTGTAAAAGATCACAAAGTAGTCAGATCTCATCATTTAACACTATTATATATAAATAAAACAAAGGGAAACATCATAATGTGTTTTCTTTATATAAATCAATGAACATTATGAAACTTTGACGATTATTATAGATGACTATATTCATATTCTATAGTTAACTACAGTCTGATCATGGCCATTACAGTAACTCTGGCATGGTATATATTTCCCCCCGTTTCCTGTGAACAATTCGCCTCTTAAAAAAGAAAAATACATTTTTTTATTAGAAAATGTTAAACTCCAATACAGGAAAACAGTATACTTTTTGCAATTCCCTTTCCTGAAGGCCCTGGCCCCAGTCACCTAAAAGCTGACTAGTATACTATTTGTATAACATCACATACCGTAATGTTCGCGCTCCGTGAAATTAGAACGGGAGCCGCATTTTAGAATGTCCCAAAACGGAAATGCGTCAATTTCCCAATATCCGGTTGACTTAAATTGCAGTTTATCGCTGAATAAACAGAGTTGCGACTATTTACTGCATTTATTTATTTAATAATATTGTATTGCTTGATGGTATTTACATAAATACATGTGATATAAAAATTACAATAATAAATAACATTTACAAATGGATTGGACCACGAGTTATCACAACATCAGTTACGGTCCTTTCCAAATAGGCAGAGTTCAACAAAATGGTTATATCAATATCTAGTTAAACAAAGCAAAGAAATAATGTTTTAACAATAGTTATCGAAAAGAAAAGAAAAAACAAACAAACTACAACATACCAAATAAAATATCGTTCATCAAAAACCACTCCACACATGTTAAGCCTCCCGTGTCCCATACCCTACCGCCATACCGCCGAGCCCAACCATCATTCCGTAAAAGCTCACAAAGAACATATCAAAAATACGACAGTAGAGGAAAGAAATCAATTCTATTAGCTTTGAAAACGTTTCGTCTGTTTTATGAATTGTTGAACCTCAAAGAAAATGGTTTGATTGTGTTCATCGTTTAAGTTTTTAATGCCATATAATAGTTTATGGGTACTTATCGGATGATTAATGCGCGTATTCACAAATAATTGAATTCGCTGATTTGTAAAAAGTTCACACCTGAAAAAGAAATGTTCGGCATCTTCATAATCATTACCACAGACACAACGAGGTGTATCCCGTAAATGATTGTTATAAAGATCTGCATTTAAATTACTACACTTGTTTCTAATACGTGCATGAATAACTGTTAGATACCTGTCACCATACAAGAAGAACTTAGGTACAACGTGGGGTTTGAAAAGCGTCTTAAGTTTGGTTTTAAATATTGAAAGTGTTGTGGAGTCGCGAATTGTCGTGTCTAACTCGTTCCAAAGTTTTAAAGATGATGGTATTGTCGATCTAGAATAAATCTCTGTACGGCGTGACAGGGTGACAAAGTCATTATTATTTCGTAGGTTATAGGGATTTATTTCATTAACTAAGGAAGGAAATAATTCGTTTAAATAATGTTGCTTTTGATGTCTAGTTGTAATTTTTATTTTTTTATTTTAATTTTTTTTTTAATTTTTTTTTTTATTGAATTTTTTTAATTTTTTAAAAAGAATTATTGTCTTTATTTAAATAAAGGCCTATTATTAGATACATAAAATAGGAAAAAATATAGCATTTTGAAAAAAATCCAGCAAAATTAAAAAAATTAAGCATAATGGTACGGTTCCAAAAATCAATATTAAATCTCAATATGCACGGTGACCTATACATTTAATTAAATATATTGTCTAAATATATGTTCAAATAAGTGCCTAGGAAGTTTGAACAAGTTCTGTTATTAGGAACATAACAAAAAAGGAAAATACACCATTTCTATATAATTTCATACAAAACTTGGCCTTTTAGCATAGGGGTAGGGTTTCAAATTATTTTTCTAAACAAGCATGGGGACCTATAATTTTTATTGCACATTTTGTTTTTATATATGTTAAACTATGTGCTTAGAAAGTTAAAAAAAATTCTGTTATAGGGAACATACAAAAAAAAAAGGAAATTGTATCATTATGGGCTAATTTGTGCATAAATTGTTGGTAATGGTCTCAACAGATTTTGTAAAAAAATATAGGTTTTACATAAAGTTGAGCTTTAAATGTTATTGTAATTAAATGTTCTTCACTTTAATACAATTTTAGCAGAATTGTGACCAATGAATAAATGATTAGACTTCAAAAATATCTTATTTAGCTATTTCATGGACTTGTTCAACTTTTTGGACTGATTGACATGACGGTGGCATTACAAATTATTTTTTAAAAGTTTAACAAGCATGGTGACCTACCATTATGTTTGCTTTTTCTGTCTATATATATAACAGACTTACTGTACAAAAAGTTTAAAGAAAATCTGTTATATAGAAAAAACTATAGAAAATGCTTTTAATCGCTTAATAAACTATGTAAGATCTATTTTCTTTGTTGTTTTCTACTGAAATGTTACTCGTCCTCTCGGACGGCCGATTCATGGGTTTCACTCGTCCGGATTCGAATTCCACTCGTCAATACGAGCGGACGAGTGGAATTTTCGTTCCCTGGGTTATATTATAATAACAAAAAGTGAAAAGTAAACATAGAGATTATTTTACTGCTGGGATCGATTATAGGGAAATGGTAGGAGATGGTAGACGTATGGTTCTTTTCACGAACGAGCTTATGCGAGTGAGTGAAACAAATAATTGAAATTGAATGTTGTTTAACGGCTCATCAACACAGTAGAGGTTATTTAGAGCCACCCCAGAGAGAAGGGAACGATACATAGGAATCCGGGAACCGTGCCCTACTCTTATTATCAAATAGATTCCTATGGATCTTCAACTGGCTCGGAGGATAGACCGATACACGGGACCGCCCGGTTTACGTCCCCATTCGACGGACGAGGCTAAGGGAAAGTGTCTTGCCCAAGAACACACCGACGAAACTCAGTTGCACCACTGAGGATTGAACCCGGGGCCTTCGGTTACAAGTGAAAAAAAACTGAACAAAACACGTCTACCATCGAGTGATGGGTTTCCCTATAATCGAACACAGTAGTTAAATAATCTGTTCATTATATTTTAAATCATCTGCATGATTTTAACCGAAATGCTTTGCTTTATTGAACGCTATCGGCAGATGACGTCGACGTCAGCACCACTTTAATGACGTCATTACTCAGTGTCACAGTTAGTTACTTTTGTGGTCGGAGTTAGTTAATAATATTTAGCTATTATGAATATTCTTTCACTTGAGAAATCCCAATCTTTCACCAATGAACATGTTCACAATACATATTTATCTTCGTCAAGAAGGTAATTACACGGTGGTTATTATAAGACCAAGCCTAAAAAGAGGTGATGAAAATGCCTCTTTTGAGATATCAGCTGAAATTTTGAATTTTTCAAATTAAAAATGGTGTTTAGCTATTGCAAACGAAATACGATCAAGAAGGTAATTTTGTGATGTTGATTATAACAGAAAGCAGTTAAAAAGAGACTGTAAAAACTGCCTATTTTGAGATGTTGGTTGAAATTTTAACTTTTCAAATGTAACGTATACATACTTACGATCGATTTACATGTATCGATAAAATGGTAAATGGCTGTGTTCTAGCGCGACAACATAAATTGATAAACCAGAGTGTTTATGAATCCGTGTCTCCTCCCTGTATACTTACTCCGTGGTTGTACTGGTTAAATTAAATACAGAATTTATCTATTTACTTAATACCGATAAACTTGCTAAAATAAAACAATTAGGAACAACAACATGACTATACCAATAAACTTTATAAAATAAAACAGTTAGGAACAACATGATTATAATTGAGTGATCTTTAGTTTCATTACAGTTTGTCATTATCCTTTTTTAAAATTAATTCATAGTGGTATTTTTCCATTATTTATTTTTGATATTGCACCCAGTGCAACATTGTACATATGCATTGATAAAACGAAGAAGTCGAAACTTAATTTTCTCGTAACTAATTTAATTGTCGATAAAATGATTTAGAAACCAAGCAAATTACTCGGTTTTGCAGAAAATATATAGTTTTATGTTAGAATATACAACTTTATTAAAGATAATATATGGTAGGCAATAAGAAAGGACTTATGGTAGACAATACACAACATAATGACAGAAAGCATCAGTTGATAAAATGTTGTATTTCAAATAAATTATACATAGATTGAGAATAGTTCGGCAATTTCCAGGTTTCTCCTTTCATGTTTTTTGTTTTTTACTATTATGCTCATAATTAATAAGTAACAGTGCCCCAGATAAGCAGCGTATCTGGGTATTTCACTCAATTAAAATTGCCAAATACCAAATGAATTTCCCTGACATGCGTACCAGATACGCAAGCAATTTCCTTTTCACTCAAACATTTTAATTTTCGAGCGTATCGACAGTCAAAGTGTTCAAATGATTGATGGATTGATGTTTTTGTGCGTATACCAATATTTACAAAAAGCAGATTTTACTTCCGGTGTTTATCTTGACTGGGACGTTACATAATTATCGATTAAGTGGAGCAGTAAAAGAGAACGCTATATAGTTGAATATGTACGCTATACCAGTCTATACTATTGTGTAGTCGTCTGGGCGCTTTCTTGTTTACTTTTGAAAGCGTTTGCGTTGTGCAGACGATTAAAACGTCGAAACGGGGACGTAAACCGACAAGCGAGTTACCGTTAAGAAACACTTTTGAAATTAACACGTGATTAGAGTTTCCATGGAAACTAATCAATAATAATGATTAATCATTGACAAACCATTGCCATGAATAACAAGTCAATAAAGCTCTCATAAAGACGGGTAAGTTACCTTGCTTGTTTTACGCTTTTTTTACATTTGATCCCCAAATCACCCTATTATTTTTAAAAATTTGAAATTCACTCAATTAAGTTTAATTTCATGAGTGAAATACCCAATAGGTCCAAAAGTTATCTGGGGCACTGAAGTTATTAACACTCCTTCAATATAAGAGTAAACTATTTACTATTCCATTTTTGAAAGATGCAGCATGCACATGAAATCCCATAAAATAGGGAAATGCAATAAACAGATAAAGAAATGAAAATATATTCTGGATAAAACTTGCATATATTAAATAACAAAGTTTTATAAATAGTCGACTTGATTCATAATATAAACCTCATCTTCTATATATGTGTAGTAAATTATGAAATGAAGCTTGATTAAAAATATATTATTTGAATGTAAAATACTGGGATTTAATTTTATCTAAATGTATGGTTTTTAACACTTCAATTTGAATTGAATTGCATGTTGTTCAACTTCTCATCAGCCCATTAAAGGTCATTTAGAGCTGCCCCGGATACAGGGGACAGATATGTACGAATCCAGGAACCAGTCCTACTCTTAGTTAGTATTGAATATATTTCTATGTTTTTTTAACATGCTCTGAGGATACATTCTGATACAAGGGAAAGCCCGGTTTACATCCCCACTTCATGTACATTTTGTCATTTTTTTATCATGCTCATTCAAGGTCTTCTTCATGACAACGTATAGGCAAATTTGGAAACGTGGCTCCATCGTAAATGGAGTGTCTACAATAGAATTTGCAGCAACTCTGCAGTTCTGCAGATTAGAAGGTTCTAGGCCGATTCTCCATATTTTTATCTAGATGTAAATGGAGGATGAGCCTGGCATGTTCATTCCTGTCTGGTGCCATAATGCTGTTCTAACTAAAGTACTTAAACCATGAACAGTTATAAATACTACATTTGGCACATTTAAAGCAAACATGATCTGCCATTTGTTTCATTTCATTTCAGTACCTTTTCAGTATTCTTTAATATATCCAGCCAAGTTGATTTTTTCATTATTTTTGTGAAACAGATTAATCCCATGTAAACATGTTGTAAATGCCAAATAACAGCTCATCAGATCTTTCTCATATATGGAAACTACTTAGTGGAAGACCCCCTGGCCATGAGGTATGTCATAGATCACAGGATAATCTTTGATTAACCAATCAGATCTGGCCAATACCTTGACTTGACCAGGGAGGAGTTTAGTTACAAGAAGTAACATGTGGGGTTTGTCATATCAACATAATTAACTGCATAACTATTTATGGTTATAAATAAGACCTATTTAATAGTGTATGCTTTGGACAGTGGAAATTGTTAATTCCTTCCAGCATTTTATGGGTGAGATATTGTTATTTTTTTTAGTATTCATCAGATTATCAAGCATTTTAACAATTAAAAAGCAATTTTAGGTTAGGAATTATTTCAAGAAAATAAGTTTTTATACATTGAAAATTCAGTTCTACGAACAATCTAAAATTGGAATTCCCCAAAAACAATACAAATAAAATCAATAAAAAAACAACACTTTCAAAGCTCAACCTTATTGAGAGAACTGAGTTTATGTGGCTCTTATATGAAGATACATTAAATATTTATATTTTTATACTACTCATAAATGTAATCTTAATGACCTTTCTTGTTTGATTTATAGTTTGTTAATTCATTTCACTCAATTTCTAAGATGCTTTTTTTTTCATTATGTTTTTGGAAAGTTGGGTAATTCATTTAACTCTGTTTCTAAGATATTTTAGCAAATATTATAAATGTTTAAACATTTTATCTAAGGTAATATATTTGATATTCATAAATACTCTGGATTCAAAACTACCTATATATTTATCCGCCAAATGGCTATTGAACTGGTTCCACGATTACTCTGCGATATACAACAGGGTACCAGTTGGTTCCCCGATTAGTCTAAGGTATGCAAGAGGGTACCAGTTATGACAAATATGACGCATTCATTTTTAAAATGTCATATGTGTACGCTTTTTTAAATCAAACTCCTCATTGATTTACGGCAATATTTTGAAAATGATGAATTGTTTGAAATGGCATTATTGTGTAGATTCGGGTTCAGGTCTTGGATGTTGAGTAAACACTCATTTTGTTTGAACATTAATTTTGTGAATTGAACAGGGTGTAACATTTTGAAAATTGCGACCAAAAGCACATACTTTTACTTTTGAACGGACATTATTTAATGATTTTCTTTTCCAAGAAAACAAAGTCTGCATGTCGGTCAATCAATGCATCGGATTTTAAGTTTTCTAGTGATTTTGTATACATGTTCCATTGTGAATAAAACAGATTAACTTGCATTTTTTGGGGTTTTGAAAATATATTTTCTGAAAAAATGGTAGGGGAGAGGTGGGGTGGGAAGGGGTGGTCGTTTATTAGGGGAGTGGCATTTATTAGGGATTGTACGGTATTGGTATTGTTAAGAAGATGCAATATCTGGCATTTGACATCAAAAAAGCGTTTATTTTGGTCTAAAATATGTTAACTGAAAATGGTTTAACATATGAACGCGTTTTTCATTATCAAGTGTAATGTGCATATTATTTAAATCTCTAACTGCTTCTTTAGTAATGACATGCATGATGTTCAAACTCATGATCTGATTATATTGGTATTGCTATTTAGAGTTGGCTACAAGTTTGTACTTTCAAGAACATTTTATTTAGATCTCAAATTTGTGTATTGAATTGGTACAAAACAACAACAGAACGCGTCATTTATTTAAAAGTTTAATACCTTTTTGAAATTAACAATTTTAATTTATTTATGGCATGATGTTCAAACTTGCGGGTTGATTCACACACATATCAGACATATTAATAATGTTACGGTATTAGGCTTGTGGTTGAATATAGCATTATCATGCGTTTTTCAATAGATATCTTGGCTCATTTTGAATTTAAGGAAAACTTAGGATACAAACACGTATTTTATCAAATTTAAGATGTTCGTAGAGATAACATGATACTCACTTACCTGTATGCCTATCCATCATTGTTTTACAATAACATTTTTTGAATTCCTACATTTACATTATTAACAAATCTTAATCATTGTCTCACTAACAAGCAACAACTCAGATTTAGCACCCATTTTATCAGGGCCCTGATGTCAATTTTCATCACAGATTTCATATAACAATTAACATGTCGCCAGTTGTCAATCATTTATCCATTTCAACCAATCAAACCAGAACGATACCTCCGACAAACAACAGCACGTGTATACAGCATGTGCAACTATGTTATATAAACTATTGTCAATATTCTCCGACATCAACAATAGGGCGGAGATATCTGTACTGGCGACATGTCAATTAAGAGGGGCGTTCATTTCCCACACTATTATATTTTTTACCTCCTTTCAAAAGGAAACAATATGCCAAGATGACTGAATTATATTTGGTACCACACTTCAAAAGGAGACAATATGCCGACAAGGGTTTGAAAATGCTACAACCACCGATTGAGCATGACCATTATACGGTGTAACACGAATGGATAGAAACACGTCGATCACAGTGTTTGATCTGTTTATTTGGCATTACATGGAGGAGTAGGAAAAACAGGGTGTTACACATTTGTGTATTTGCTTAAATAACAACCGACATGAAGTTGTTAACTCATTCGCTGGCGTAGCACAGTCGGTAGCGCTGCGGATATGTAACCGGAGGCCCCGGGTTCAGTCCTCCGTGGTGCCACTGAGTCGTCGGTGTGTTCTTGGGGAAGACACTTTCCCTTAGCCTCGTCCGTCGGATGGGGACGTAATCCGGGCAGTCCCGTTTATCAGATTATTCTCCGAGAATGTTAAAGAACCATTCAATTCAATTTTTATTACAAAATACAGATGAAGTTGAAACATGCGTATACATGCTAATGTGACCATGCATGCATATGTGAAAATCTGAATCACAGTTTGTTAATAATTGTAATAATAATAATATCATTGTGGTACGGTAATCTTTTCCCAAGCTACATCTTTGAAGATGTGTGTATTTGTCTCCATAGAAAATAATATATAGTATATATTTGATATGATTGTTTATCACATAACGTTCCTTGTTAGCAGTGTCGAACACCCATTTAATATTCTATTGTATGACACATGTGTAATACAACCTGGAACGATTTTGATTAGTTGAGTTAAACCTGTAACTCTACGAAAGTTTATAAACTGAAACTATTTTATTTATTACAAATTCACCCAGATCTGAGACATAAACTTATTATTTGTGACAGCTTATAAAAATAATGCACGTTATACAAAACATTGTTGTTGGTTTGTTAAAAAGTTGGCGTAAACTGCTATTTTGTAAAGAGGTAAGAAACAAACTCTTTTATAGGCAACGTTATGTGTGAGACGCGACGTTACGGCGTCACATATTTTATGACGTTTTGGCACTAAAGTGTGTCTGACGTCGTGGCGGTTCTATGTCCATCTGAATTATTTTTTACTAATTTCATGGCAATGTTATGTGATGAAAAGGATCTTAAACTCGTTCCCATTCCTTATAAGATTTATGAAACTCGTTATGAATTATTATTAATTTTTAACTCGCCAAAAGGCTCGTTAAAATTAAAATAATTCATAACTTCGTTTCATAAATCTTATATGAAATGGGAACTCGTTTAAGATCCTCTATATATGTTTTCTTAAATTTGACCTCAGTTATAAAGTATTTATGTATATTATTGTCAGCTTTATGTAAAATAAAAAACGGCATGTGCATCCTATCTTAAAGGGACACATGGCAATAGTTCGAAAACCAGACAGATTGGACCAGTAACAGCGGAGTCATGGCCCTAATGCTATGTTTTGCCTCGTTAAGACGATAGGGTCTACATTTTCATCCGATCATAACAAACTTTACCAGATTGGTAATATCAATGAAAGCTCTGAGAAGTTTGAAAAACGGCCAGATCGGACCAGTAACAGCGGAGTTATGGATCTTGATTTAGTTAAAAATGCTATATTTTGACTCGTTAAGACCATAGGGCCTTAATATTTCATCCAAATTTTACCAAACTTCACCAGATTGGTAATATCAATGAAAGCTCGGACAGGTTCGAAAACCGGTCAGAAAGGACCAGTAACAGCGGAGTTATGGCCCTTGAATTAGTTAAAAATGCTAAATTTTGCCTCGTTTAGAAGATAGGGCCTTCAATTTTCATCCGATCTTTATCAGACTTTATCAGAGTGCTAATATTAATTTAACCTCGGACAAGTTCGAAAACCAGCCAGATCAGGCTAGTAACAGCAGAATTATGGCCCTTCATTTAATTAAAATTGCTATATTTTGACTTGCTAATTTTTTCATCTGATCTTTACCAGATTGTTTATATCAATGAAAGCTCGGACAAGTTCGAAAACAGGCCAGATCGGACCAGTAACAGAGGAATTATGGCCCTTGATTTAGTTAAAAGTGCTATATTTTGCCTCGTTAAGATGATAGGGCCTTCATTTTTGATCCGATCTTTACCAGATTGTTAATATCAATGAAAGCTTGGACAAGTTCGAAAACCAGTCAGAACGGACCAGTAACAGCGGAGTTATGGCCCTTGATTTCGTTAAAAATGTTATAATTAATACGATAGTGCCTTTATTTTTCATTTGATCTTTATCAGAATATTTTGCTTTTTTTTATTATTATAATTGTTTCGTTTAAATTTGTATTAGCTCTACTGATCAGCAGAGCTTATGCTGATCAGCAGAGCTTATGCCGTGGTCCGGTGTCCGTCCGTCTGTCTGTACATCTTTTTGTAGCGACTACTTCTTTGAAACTACTGAATGGATTTTCATGAAACTTTACAAAAATGTTGCCAATGAAGTCTAGTTGATCCTAGCAAAAATTCATGTTGATGTGAAATCGAAGATGGCCGCCAAATCTAAAAATAGATTTTTAAAAAACAAGTTTGTAGCGACTACTTCTTGAAAACTCTAAGTGATATTGATATGGGACTTTTTCATGACATGATGTCGGTCCCTATCGAAAATCGTTTTGATTCGACGTTAAACATGGCTGCCAGCGGTCATCTTTGTTTACATAGAGGTATTTAATAAACAGTTGTAGCGATTACTCCTCTGAAACTACTCGACGGATTTCCACGAAACTTCACAGGAATGTTGCACTTGATGTCGAAATGATCCTAGCAACATTTCACGTTGGCCGGAAATTCAAGATGGCCGCCACAGCTAAAAATAGATTTTCAAAAAACAAGTTTGTAGCGAGTACTTCTTGAAAACTAAAAGTGATATTGATATGGGACTTTTTCTAAAATGGTCAGTATGGAATGATGTTGATCCTTTTCGAAAATTATTTTGATGCGAAGTTAAACATGGCTGCCAGTGGCCATCTTTGTTTACATAGAGTTATATAATGAAAACTTGTAGCGACTACTCCTCTGAAACTCCTTGACGAATTTTCGTGAAACTTCACAGGAATGTTGCTCTTGATGTCTAATTGATCCTAGCAACATTTCAGGATGGCGGAAAATTCAAGATGGCCGCCACGGCTAAAAATAAATTTGCGAAAAACAAGTTTGTAGCGACTACTTCTTGAAAACTATAAGTGATATTGATATGCGTCTTTTCCTAAAATGATCAGTATGACATGATGTTGATCCTTATCACAAATTATTTTGATCAATATTAAACATGGCTGCCAGGGGCCATCTTTGTTTACATAGAGTTATCTAGTAAAAAATGTAGCGACTATTCCTATGTAACTACTCGACGGATTTTCATGAAACTTCACAGGAATGTTGCTCTTGATGTCTTATTGATTCTAACAAAATTTCAGGTAGGCCGGATATTCAAGATGGCCACCATGGCTAAAAAAAGATTTTCAAAATACAAGTCAGTAGCGACTTCTTCTTGAAAACTATATAAGTGATATTGATATGGGACTTTTTCTGAAATGATCAGTATGACATGATGTTGATCATTGTCAAAAAATATTTTGATTTGACGTTGAACATGGCCGCAAGCGGATCTTTGTTTACATAGTTATATAAGGAAAACTTGTAGGCACTACTCCTCTGAAACAACTTGACGGATTTTCATGAAACTTCACAGGAATGCTGATCTAGCTATCAAAAACCTATCAGTAGAGCTTGAAAGTCATTGACCTCTTGTTTATTTCAAAAAAACACACCTTTTTTTGTTATTTTATTTCTTTATTTTTTAATTTCTTTTTTTTTTTCTTTATTTCTTAACCAGCCAGATCGGACCATTAACAACAGAGTTATGGCTCTTGTTAATATTTTGCCTTGTTAAGATGATGGGCCTTCATTTTTCATCCGATCTTTACCAAACTTTACCAGATTGTTAATATCAATATAAACTCTGACAAATTTGAAAAACAACCAGATTGGACCATTTACACAGGAGTTATGGCCCTTGATTTTCTAAAATGTGTTATATTTTGGTCTCATTAAGACGAAAGAGCCTTCATTTGGGCGGATTTCATTGAAACTTTTCAGGGATGATCAGTACCAAGCCTGGTTGTACATATCGTCACCGAGTTCCGGTTAATTGATTTTGGCTGAGTTATGTCCCATTAAAGGTTTTAATACACAAACTTTGTCCAGACTAGTTCTCCTGAACCCCAGGCCGGATTTAAACGAAACTTTTTAGGGATGATCAGTTCCTGGTCTAGTTGTTCAAATCATCGCCGTGTTACGATTGAATGATTTTTGGCAGAGTTATAGCCCTTTAAAGGTTTTAATACATAAACATTGTCCAGACTAGTTCTCCTGAACCTCTGGCTGGATTTCAACAACACTTGGCAGGGATGATCTGTACCAAGCCTAGTTGCGTATATCATCGCCAAGTTCCGGTTGAATGATATTATACATAAACTTTATGATTAGCCAGTAGAGCGTCCACAGGCCCTCTTGGGCCTCTTGTTTTAAAGATGATCTATCGTGAATTATCGAAAATTAATCAAAAATTTACTAAGCACGAGAGCATAAAATAAAGCCTTAGGCCTAGCACCAATTCATCATTGTGTTTATATGCCCAGAATGGAAAAAAATGGTCCACTGCACTAAGTTTTGATCATACTAAATTAACAGGAATAGAGGAAAATAATACAGATATATGTCACTTTCTCGAAAATGTTAACCAGTAGAACAACCTTGCGCTGCCGTCATCTTAATATTTTTGTAATGGTCACTTAACAAGAACTTTAATTTATAAATTATATTTAATTTCAGGTTCACTCAATGTACTCCAGTGACAGATAGATATTCCAGCAACATCGAGTCATACTATATTCTCAATGCTGAAACCTATACAATATTCCAACCACTTGAACAATGACAGACTGAAAATATTCCAATTGAAAAACGACAAGAGATATTTCAACCACATACAAACGCGAGACTTTCCAACTACATAGAAATACAAGACCTTCCAATGTCATAAAGACGTGAAATATTTCAACAGCATAAAATTGTAAGATATGTCAGCCACATATGTACATGGGAGATCCCAAAAACGTAGTGATGTGATATTAACAAACAACAAGTGCTGACACATGACATGATGTTACATATCAATCTCATCTGGAGATATAAAGTTTTCCAACAACATATACTTGATATATTATCCAGCCACATATTTACCTGAGATATTCCAACCTTAAGGAGACAAAGAGATATATATCAACCAATAGAGACCTGATAGATTTCAACCAAAACGAGATCTAAGATATTTCAACCACTTCAAGATACTTCAACAACATACTGAATGACCCGAGATATTTCTACCATGCAGAGACCAAAAAATAAAATGTTCTAGCCGCATGGAGACAATATATATTTCAATCACAGATGATTCAGATTCAGATATTTTAACCACATAGATCTAAGATATTTCTACCACATGGATACAAAACATATTACAACAGATGTAGGCCTGAGATATTTCAACCCCATGGAGATGTAAAATAATCCAACAGTAGGGGCTTGAGGTGTTCCAAACACATAGAGACTTGAGGTTTTTCAACCAAGTTACAGACATGAGATACTGAGGAAAAAGACGCAGCTCTTCGCATATTTCATAAGTTGTATTATAGCCATGTATGAGCACATGAACAATGGAATGAAAAACAGATAAAGACCAAGTGCACCGTCAAACATTAATGGTACGGTTCAGCTGAAAGCAGCATAAATCAATCCCAAATCAAAACCAGTGTGTACTAAGATAATTATTATGTGTTTCAAGTGATCTTCTTAGCTGAATTGCCAAAGTTTACGCGTTGTAATGATTAATCAATTGTAACTCACTGATCATCGGTTACTTAGACATCCGATTATGGTGATTGATTATGGAAGTCTGTAAGCGATCATAGGTAAAATGTAAAAATGCACTTTAATTAATGTTAAGAAACATGATTATCAACTTACAAGGAGACAATCTGTCTTACCAGCTTTGTTACAATTAGATGTTTGATAAGTTTTACAATCAGCAAAATTGACTCGCATGTTACGGAGATTAACTGCGAAGATAATGTAGAAAAGGGCAAATTTTGACTAGTAATATAAATATGATTAATTCAGTGAACTCTTTTCGCTTTTCACACAATTTGATCGAGGATAATTTTGACAATGAGTGAAATCAAAGAATGTGACAACAACAACATTTACAGTATTGACTTATGTTGTAAGTGAAACCAAAATCATTCGAGTTTTTAGCATATTCTAGTGTTTATTATGTATCAAAAATGAGATATAGGGTCCTATAGAAACCACAGCGTCCGAACGCAATGGCATCATAGGTCCGCATTGTACTGCAAACATGGACTTGATAATACAATGAAAGAGACAAAAAACAACAGAAAGGGTGTTGAAGACAGGGTTACCGACTTGGAACGGTCAGTAGGCAATAAGGTCTACTGGTTAGCTTGAATCGATTTTACATGCGCACAATCCTCGCTATTACCCTGTACTCAACACCCAAATAGACAAGACATTGTAAACAAAACTACACCCCATCAAAAGGAATTCTCTAACAATAAAGTTCAAATCCAGAGAAACTAACTAAAGAAACACATACAAAATAATAAACATCTCAGGATGTATCCAGAATCGTAATGAACAACCATAGTAGTTGCAGCTAAAGAGAAAACCAATCTCTCTACGACCAGAAAACCCGAGGGACGAAAGCTCATGAACCCTCAAGGCGCATTCAATTTTGCATGAATTATTGTGTTGTAAATGAAATGATTACTTCTAATAAAATATATCATCTGATGTTATACATTTTGCATCAATGTCGTATATTTAATACGGCCAATATACTAAGATTTCTGCCGAAATGGTTATAATTTTTAGCTCTACTGACCGAAGGCTTTGCTGAAAAATGCCATATTAAGCCTTATTTACACTCTAGCGCCTTCATTTTGTATTTGATCTTTATGAAAATTTGTCGATGTTTTTATATCAATTCGAAGCTCAGCCAGATCGGATCAGTAACACCAGAGTTATGGCCCTTGTTTTGCTGAAAAGTGTGATTTTCTGCCTAGTTAACACTCAAGCACTTTCATTTACTATTTGATATGTACCAAACTAACACAGCTCGTTAATATCAATAAAAGATCGGACAAGTTACACTGGAGTTATGGCCCTTGTTTTTGCTAAAAAAATGCCATGTGCCTTGTGAACACTCTTATCACCTTCTTTTATTATTTGATCTTTACCAAATTTGCATAGATCGTTAGTAGCAATGAAATCTGTCAGTGACACACAAACAAAATGCTCGTGTATATATAAATACAAAAAAAACAATATCCTAGAGAACCTCAAAGAAGGTACACATCAAAATCGGATTAGTAACACCAGAGTTATGCCCCTTGATTTAGTTAAACATGCTGTATTTTGCCTCATTAAGAAGACAGGTCCTTCGTTAGGCTAAATTTTAATGAACTGCATGGATGATCAGTACCAAATATAGTTGTGCATATCGTCCACACATTCCAGTTGAATGTTTTTTAACAGGGGTATGGCCCTTTAAATATTTTAAAACACAATTTGTCCGGACCATATTTCAAGAACCCCTGACCGAAAAGCAACAAAACTTTGCAGAGGTGATCAGTACCAAGCCTACTTATGCATGTCATGGCTGTATAATTTTTGTTGAAAGCTTTTTGGCCCTTTAAAGGCTTTAATACACACATATTGTCCAGATTAGTTCTCCTGAACCCCAGTCTAGATATCAGTGGAACTTTGCAGGGATACTCAGTACCTGACCTAGTTGTGCATGCCATCGCCGTGTTCCGGTTGAATGATATTTTGCGGAGTTATAGCACTTTAAAGGTTTGAATACAATAAGTTTGTACAGGCTAGTTCTCCTGAATGCTGGACTGGATTTCAACGAAACTTGGCAGTGATGAGCAGTAGCAAGCCTAGTTGCACATATCATCACCATGTTTTTGTTGAATTATTTTTGACAATTATTGCCCCTTATACACAAACTTTGTCCAGTCTAGTCTTCCTGAACTCCTGACTGGATGTCAGTGAAACTTGGCAAGTATGATCAGTATCAAGCCTAGTTGCGCATATCACAGACTCCACAAAGCCAGTAGAGCGATACAGGCCCTCTTGGGCCTCTTGTTTGTAGATATGTTTCGTCAACACGTTTTTATACGCCCGTTTGACAAAGAGTACATGGTATGGGGTTGTCCGACAATATTTAAGGTCTTTATCATGACACCGCATATGCAGACTTGGAAACATGGTTCTATCTTGCCATTCACCATATTTTATCTTGATGTAAATGGAGGATGAGCCTTGCACGTTCATTCCTTTTAGGCAACATATAACCGTTCATGTGTTGGTGCGCCTTGAAACCCAATTCAATTCAATTCGTCCGACAATAAGCAATTACGCATTCCGCATGATAACTTTGAAACCATAACGCTCATGAATTTTCATAGGTACATTGCCCTTGAGGAGAGGTAACATGTTATTTTCTAAGCTTGGTAGGTCAAGTGTCAAGGTTGCCATCCCTTATATGGAACTACACATTGTGTGATAACTTCAAAACCATGACACCCACATTCATGAAACGTAATAGATAAATTGTCCCTTGGTGAGCGTAGAAACCTTTTGTTTTTGGGTTAAAAGGTTGCAATGATAAAATATGCATTCTGCGAGATAACTCTGAAAGCATAAAACACCATATAAAACTTCGTTGGTATATTGCCCTTTAAGATAGGTGAAAGCCTATTGCTTTTGGGATCAGTTGATCATCAAGGTCACATTAACCTGACAATGACCCAGTTCTGAGAAACACTCCTTCCACTGTAATTTGTCACTGTTAGACAAACAATCATGGAACCTTACGGAAATAGTACCCCTGTTAAAACAATGACTTCTATTCATGTTTGGGCTAGAAGGTCAAAGTTTAGGGCATTTAACATTGCCTTGATAAACGCATTATAGTGTAAGGATATAAAATGAATGAAAACGAATGGAATATATTTCTGAAACAATGTAGTTTGTTTTTGTGGTGTTTTACGTCCTTTTCAATACACACAATGTTATATATGACTGTCGTTTTTTTTCTGGTGGAGGCAGACCACCCATACTTTTCCTGGGTAGAACCAGTACTTTACACCTCCCGCCATCCGTAAGAATCGACACTTCCTCACTTACAAGTCGAGCTCAATGGTATGTAGGAAAACAGGGTTCCCATGGGAAAAAACAGTGCAGTATCAATAACTGTCCGGCTATGCACGAGTCACATTACTATGTTAAGGACCAATCGCAAGGCAACACATCATACTCAGATCTGAATCTGAGATGCTGAGTTAAAATCAGATCTAAGTTAAAATACTCAATCTTAAACAAACTGGTTGAATTTATTTTTTTGGTTCGGTATTTTGACTAATACTTATTGGAAGATTTTTTTCTTTTTCATTTCCTTAAAAAATGTTATTGGGAATATTTTCCCAATAACATTTGTGAAAATTTTCCCAAAAACAATTTGGGAGAATTTTCCCATTTTATTTTGGGAAAGTTTTTATTTCATTAAATTATAAACATAAGGGCATATTTAATTGTCAACACTGCAATGGAAGATGTTTCCAGGCTTTGAAGTGTTGTTTTAGCTATTAAGAAATAACTCATTTTCCCATGGGAACATTTTCCCAAATTACAATATTGGGAAAATATTCCCATGGGAAAATATCAAAGTGCTCGTATCGCTGTAAAACTTCGTCATAGACCCTAAATATGAAAGCCGCATACTATTTTGACATTATATTGAAAGATAAATACTTTTTGTTTTTCCCATGGGAAAACTGCCCAAATCATTTCCCATGGGAATATATTGTCCCATGGGAAAGTGTCTCTCCCATGGAAAAAAGCTTTTCCCATGGGAAAATAGGCTTTTCCCATGGGAAAGGTCAACTTCGCGTCAAATTTCTCGGAAAAATTAAAGTGTCACCGATGAAATAGAATATAATTTTACAATCATTTGATATGTGCTTTCATATGATATAGTCGAAAGTGCCCTAGCTCATTCGGAATTACTTGCTGTTTTTGCCAAAAACCGGCGCGGCAAAAAAAAAACGGCGGCTGTTATATACACATTTCCTCAAAACAATATCAACAGTTACTGTCAGTACAGGCTTTGGGGTCTATCAATAGCTACATGCAGCATCAGTACTCTTTACAGGGACGACCATACAACAATGTACGGCGGTACAACTTTAAGGGAGAGCTACTTTAGCATACGACAGTAATGTTCTCATGGCAAATATCCGCACCTAGAGTAAGTATTGTCTTCGGAGAAAAAATACCAACAGCTAGCGTCATTACACACCTCCTGAACTATGTCAACAGCTAGAGTAAGTATTGAGACTAATCCCATGAGAAGTCTGTTTGATCTGTTTGAGAATAATTCTAATGACAAATATTGGTATGACAATCAGTGTGTTTCTAATTTGGTTACCCGATTATATTCGTTCATTTAGTTTAAGAAAACTTATTATAAAATACCCCATTTCAGCTTTTTATTATTCAAAGGGAAATAAACGTGATAGCCTTGTATACTTTTATATTTTCTTCAGTTATAAAATTTGTAAAGAAGCATGTTCATAGGGGTCGTTAAGATGAATGTGAAAATGATATTCATCTGAAGACGGAGTAGTAATTTAAAAATCAAAAAAAAAAATATAAAAAATCATAAAAACGGATCTATTAGCAGCAAATAACACACGTAAGAGAGAAAAGTAGCATACTTGGTTTTGTTGAGGCTGTTAATAAAAGATAAAACACGTATATGGTGCATCACCTATCACGCCCCCTAAGCGGTATTCTACTTTTAAGTAATACAAACTGGACTATAATAGTTTGCATGTAGCAGTATGTTAATCCTCTACCACCTTCGCTTCTCGCCGCTGCGGGTTCGAGTCGCACTGGGAGCTCGACTTGTAAGTGAGGAAGTGTCGATTCTTACGGATGGTGGGAGGTGTACAGTACTGGTTCTACTTAGGAAAAGTGGATGATCTGCCTTTACCACAAGAAATCGACCGTCATATATTATCTTACATGTGTTGAAAAGGACGTAAAACACCATACAAACAAACAATCATATTTTGTAATGTTTCGTTTCGATTAAATGACAACAGAAGGCGCTGTCAGTTCAAGCTAAGAAAAAGAGTGATATACACTTTGCCATTATAGTATACATATAATTCATGAGGTTAATCTGGTACAGCTACTTTATATGCACTGCCTGGGTAGTTGTCACATGTGTTGTGTGTTGTGCTTCAATATGTAATCAAAACTTGATATTGTAGGTCGAAAAAAACGGGTATGTATCCGTAAATAACGTTTTATCCTCAAAATGATAAAATCTAGAACGACTGTCATTAAACGGGTGCATAATGTCTGGCCTTTACCTTGTCTATGAACAAAATATAGTACACACGAAATGTAAGGTCAAGGTGTAAATAGTGAAAGAAAACTATAAATCAACAATTTAATGAATGATAAAGGTACATTTTCAAGGTTTACCAATATCTAATATTATACACAAACAAATCAAAACATGTCATCAAAATGCACAACGTTATGAACGAAATATGGAAAACACATTTTTTCATAAATGATATAGTCCTCTCTATATAAAAGCCCGGGAGAAATTGTAAACCGGAACGGAAATATCTTAAGCTGAACAGAGAAAGCTGCACTGTATAAAGGAATAAGCGGTATCTCGATTTATTTTTAACTCTCGGTGATTGATTTAGACTACACATATTAATATGCATTTGCCATATCCATTTCCTTGTAAATAACGGTTCATATTATTTGTAAGGCTCATTCATTATGGTTAGGCCTTTTGGAATAGAAAACATCATTATTTTGTCAATTGTAAGTGGCACCCCTAGACCCCAACACAATGCCTGATAAACCCTCTTTAAAGTGTAAACTTACACATCATGTGAATTTCAATATAAATACAAAGAAAATGTATACTTCAAACGCATCGTTTCCTTAAACCCGATGAAGCATATGTTTCCTATGCACGTGCACATTTTATATGTAACAGAATGCACAAGGTGATGGTTTTAATTTGTATTTTGATGGACCCAAGCTTCTCCTCCAGAACGTACTCCCCCAGAACGTCTCTAGTCCCTTTAACATGAAAGCTTTTGAAGTGGGTTGTAGGGTAAGGATGTCAGCCACTTTTCATTTATTAATAGTGAACGTGATATAAAACAGTTTACAAGGACATCCAAGACATCAAGGCATATTCAAAAAGATATATGCGTGTTACAATGATTGAAGGATATATGAACAGAAATATCATAACTTATAAAGGAAAGAACAGACTAGTAGATAGACGAACGATCACAAACTGCTCAATGAACAGCGTGTTAGAAATATTAAGTTAAACGTTTATTGTAAATACAGACTGGTAGGCATCGACGGACGCACTGAAGATAAAACAGGTAAACATACACGTACGCACGCTCACACTACAATGGCCTACAGGACATAAACAGAAAGACACAGACAGGAGGACGTACATACATCAAGTCAGACGAAAAATATAAATGTTAACACAAAGTATATTACCAATTTTAAATAAACAGTGTATGGTAAATAAAGATAAATGTAAACAGACGTTATATAGAGACGGACCAACAATTCAAACGAAAATGAGCATAAATAAAACACCTACAGATAAACTGACGGGAGACCTGACAGAGAGGCACCACAGCTGATATATAGAAAATAATGTAAGTTTCGTCCTTTCGAATTTTCGTCCTCACACTGTCATTTGTCTTCGTGCAGGGATTTCCACTTTTAACTCAATAGGTCGAAATAGTCAGAAGTCGAAGTTAGAAGTAAAGTTCTTAACCGATTTTTGTATGACAATGACCTGGTGTTTTTTCTAGGAATGCATGCACTTTATTTTTTATCTGTTATGGTAAGCATTTTCCTCATTACATTAATGTTCCCCAATAACTTGTTTTGATGACTTGCTTCTCGGAAAAAAACAGTTAATTTGTTTAAAGCTACAGAGTCCCTATATCAATCGATTTCTTCTTTGTAGGCGTGTCGTTATTTGTAACTTCATGTTCACAAGCTCATGTCGAAATCGGGTATTTAAGCCAGCAAATATAGCGAGGGAAATTATTTACTGTATATACATCGACCAGTGCACATCGTACCTATACACAGGTAACAGTAATTTTTACAAAAAAAAAAGTTAGTTCTTTCGGCGCTCGAACATACGACCTTCTGATTTCAAGTCCTGTGCTCTATCCACTGAACTACAACGCTACTTGAGAAAATAGTATGCTAACTATCATACATTATGAGGCAAAATAACTTAACATATTTGAACGCAACTAATGATGGATCAATAAATATGCAGTCCATATTGTCGCACTTGTAAATTAACATTGCCTGGTGTAATACTGTATCTTATCAATATGAAACTAATACTTCGCCTCAAATCAACCCTATCTCGACTTGTTATTGTTATTTAGCGCTTGGTGAGTTTGTGTGCGCGCTCTTGTTATTACGTTATGCCTATTTAGTGTTAAAAATGCTACAAAATACCAATAAATAGCAGTGGAGGTTCAGCGTATATCTTTCAAATCTTACAAGTGCAAGGCTGTGGTTCAAATCCCATTCCTTGCAACTATTTTTTATCACATATATTCTGGAGACGTATATTTATCGATATTACCTGTACGGAGGCTAAATAAAAATGTGAAATAATTTTACGTATCGATTTCTCCTTATATACCGACTTTTGGGGTGTTCGTCGATTTGAAACTACTTCACACATGACTCATTCATATTCATGAGTTATTACCAGTTAAAAAAGGGCGTGTACAGCTTTAAGTTGGTTAATTTTTCTGCATTCGTGGAAGATCATGCGGGTCATCGCCATTTAAAGTAACGTAACCGAATTTCATTTCGCAAAAATCTATAAATGGATTGTAAACAACCAATGTAATGTATATTAACAAAGTTTTCCATTGTATCCCATTACATATATAATGCGCAGTAGGGTCTTTTCAAGGAGAAGGACAAAACGAAATTGCTGCAGTTTTATTATCATTCTAATGTAAGGAAAATACGAAATAAATCACAGATTTTACATACATACCTACATGCACACACGCACGCACGCACGCACTCACTCACGCACGCACACACACATACATACATACATGATCGACATCAACTATGCATATATTAAAAGAGTTTGAAGATATATTGTAAGTTGGAAAATATATTGTAACAAAGTTTCATTGACAGTCGAAACTTTATTTAGGTTTATCAAAGAAAAATGCTCTCATATTTAACTGTAACATTGGTCTCTTAACACATGTTGGATCTTAACACAGGTGCAATTTGATTGTAAATAAATACATTACTGAAGCGGTGGTCTTGTAAAGCATGTGGTCCTTAATAGAGGTGCCTATATGCACACTATAACTAGAACCATTCGACAACGCGTCATCGCAAATCCCCACGCGTTTTTCAAACAGCTCAATATGGTAAACAAATATATGTTCACCGCTTTACCCCGTGTACAGGTAACACAGTTTATGTTGATTGTTCTGTGATACTAAGAATATCATTGTTCTTTGATATTCAGAATACAAACAGTAGTATGTATGTTATTATGTACATGAAGTATGTATTACACTGCGTGAAAATTAACAAATTAAATTTAGAGCATTTGTACATTTGAACGTTTGACCCACACCAGAGTCCCACAGGTAACTCTGGCGCAAAATATACTGTGTAATAACACAAACCCATCATAACATTTAAACATTTTATTTGAGAAAGTAAACCAACCAATTGAGACATAATTACATAAATGTATATATTGCCCATAAATGTATACATTGCCCATTGCCCTCCATGGGCAGACGCCGGAGTTTTAAATAATACAATGGTTTGATATATGGTTTATCTTTCATAGACGAGTATATATATATATCTTGTATGTGAATATATATGCAAAATGACAGTGTATTTTTGTATATTTGACCTTTTGACGCCGATTACGCCGGTCTCCACGGGAAACGTTGGAGGTAACTCAGTGGATAGTTTAATCCCATCATCTTAACGTTTCATTTGAGACAAAATTAAGGAAAAACAACATCATCAATTGTATAGGCTAGTGTATATACCAAGTTATGTGCAAACATATGGAACAAAGAGAGTATATTTGTGTTTTTAGTATATTTAACCATTTGACCCGTACCTGAGGGATCCTGGTGCTGAGTCAAACACAATCTTGCACTTAGTCGCCTTTTCATGTGGGAAAGTCACACAGTATGTGGTTAAGAAAGAGATATGGTAACGGACGGAAAGACAAACAGTAAGACCGCGAGACAGTCAGTTTGCCCGCATTCTAGACGCAAGACTGCTCAAATTATTCATCTATATGTTCGACGGTCTACGTGAGAAATTTCAATAAAAGGCAAGTAAACTAACAGGTAACATGATAATATGCATAACAAACGATGTTCACAAGACGACGTATATAGCCTGATAACTTAAGTGGTACACCGGGAAAAGTAAGCAAAAGTAACTTAATATGCGTTTTCTTTCTTAGTAAACGCATGCGAACACAATGGCAGTCTTACTTATTTTAAATATGAACAGGTGAATTCAAAGAATAATAAAAGCAAAACAGTAGTTTTCCTTTTAAAATATTTCACTGGGTAAACTCTATCCTTTTACTTGAAAACAATTAAGACATGTTATCATTTCACAATGCGCACGTTAGTAATTTAATATTTGAACAAGGATGTCGACATTGTTTGTCGTACCACAGAGGTTTCGCTCGACCAGTTAGCAAATTCTCTTTAGAATCGTATCCAGAGTATATCACATACATATATGTTATCTACCATCAACAAATATAAACTAAACCAATTTAGAAACATGCTGATTCAGTTTAAACAACATTAGCCGTTTCTGTCAACAAATCTACTGAGGTAGTAGAGGAAGACACTGACTACATGTCACGCACAATCGGATTACTTCGACGTTTATCTAAACCCAGAACGCAAAAAATATGGAAAATTTAGAGTTTGAGACTATAAAAATCGTTTATGGGTATCCGTTGAAGATAGGGAATTCCAGCCCGAGGTATAAGTTTTTTATCGGAACCGAGGCTCTGCCGAGGTTCCGATTAGAACACTTATACCGAGGGTTGGAATTCCCTATCTGAACCGAATACCCTTGATAGATGTTTTTTTCTTGCATATCATAACATGTTGTGCGTTGACGCCGCCAGCTACTAACGTTTTGCATGTTTTCCGGCATAGCAGATATGTGCTATGCAAGAAATCTTAATTCCAAATCAAGTCTCGGTACCGATGTTTGTAAACATATTTTGTTTATTCATGCAATTCCATCTTTGGCTGTGATAGTACTCAAAGAGTGTTTAGTCTCGGAAAAGGATTGCCTTTCACAAAATGTGGCGAATGATGACATATTCCGACTTACGGTGGAAGCCTTTAATGACGAAAAGTCAATGTGGCTTTACATGAAAAAGAAAAATGATCGAGTACCCGTCAAAACCGGATACACCCGACAAATTTCTCAAGTATAACACTGTATGTATAAATCTGATTATAAAGCAGCAACAGAAGCATGTATGACCTAGATTGTTTATTAATAATTTATATACACATCTTAAAGGTGCAATAC